>PPHD01000213.1:66179-85995 GCA_002909625.1 Bambusicola thoracicus | reverse complement strand
ATTAATACAAAATTACATAATTTCATAATCTGAAAATCCTGTTGTTACAAATTTGTTCTAGAAACCAGCTGCCAATTAGTTATTTGCAGCTTTAAATTATTATATGCAGAATATGTGCTTCTACATACTTGTATACGCAACCTAAGCGGATGTATAAAACTGTATAAAGCAGGCATGTCCAACCCACAGTCCACATGGGGCCTGGCACAGCCTGTCCTGGGCCACCCACTGCCCTGTGCCATCATGATTGCAACTCTGCCCACTGAGTGGCCCCAGCCATCCCCAGGAACACACGCACTGCTCACAGCCACTAAACACTGGTGCATGCTTATCAATGCCTGGGTTGAAACCAGCGCACGGGGAGAGCACAGTGCAGTGCTAACTCAAGTGATGGCAAATAATTGTATGCATAACATTAAGTACAATACCTGCAGTCAGATACTCAACCCAAAGAAAAATCTGATCATGTATCTCTACCGGACTTTTATAAGCCCTCTCTTATCATTGAAAAATATCCCTTACTTCACAATCACACTTTATTCTAGTGCTTTTTGGCAGTATGCACATTTGTGAACAACTGTTTTAAAGGATGAATCACAGGAAGAGTAAAATTTCTCTCCAAAGATCTCCGATGAACACCTAGACAGCTCACGAAGAATTGCTGCTACTGCCACTGAATCAGACTGATGCATTAGTTTCACAAAAACAAGGTCAAACATCCCACTAGTTTTATGTTTTGCTGCTATTTTTATGTTAAAAAAGAAATTTAAAGAAATGGTGTGTTACATTAACTATATTATGTATTTCATTTGACACCCAAGACAATTTCTCTTGACTCCATGTGGACCAAGCAAGCCAAAAGGTTGGACATCCATGATACAAGGTATCACGTGCAATACCTACTAAAGAGACATTTGTCTACTTAGTATTGGAATGTTCCCATCTCATAATAAATTTCCTTCCAATATTTTCTGTAAGATAATAAATCACACACAAAGATTTACTTATTCTAAATCTCCTTCTTTCAGGCAATGTTAATCTGAATCTATTGTCTCTGGTCTACAGTTTTTTTTTTGTTTGTTTGTTTGTTTTTTTTTTTAAAAAGAAATATGTCCTAGAAAGTGTAAGGCAGTAGAGGCAGTAGAAGAAATCACTACTACCTAACAGAAGCTTAAGGGCAATGCACATGGAATTATGACCAGTTGCTAGTGAACAGCAGTCCACAGAACAGAAACTTCATGAAGGTAGAAAACCCAGTGACCCATGAGGCCAAAACCTAATTCTCAAAACTTCAGTAGATCCTTGAGATTCAGTCACTAATAACGTATCCGCCTAGAGCCAAAGCTGCTTACACAGTTTCTCACCAAAGTGCAGAGAATTCTTGTGTCTTCATTTCATGTAATTCACTAGCACTGTACTTCATTTCCAAAGTGGATGTGCACAAAGACAAGTGAAGTATCAGGGGATCAAAATATCATGAAAAAGTACAGGGTATATAAGAATGTCTGTCTAGCTTTGATACTGGAAGAGATGTAAAATATGACCTGAAAAAACAGCCACATTGTGTCTATGTACAGTAAAACAATTACATGTATGAGGTACAGGTTTCACACATTTACATTAGCAATATTCAGTATTATATGTACTACATAAAATACATAAGGATAGTAAAAGTTTTCATGGGTAAACATACACAAGCAGACACAAAAGACTTATTACAGTTGAGATGAAGCTAGCAGGACCTAAGAGTCAATGCTTAAATCAAGCAGTCAGCAACTGAAACAAAATAGAAGATTCTAGAAATTGAAAAGGACAGATTAAATCATTTATAATGTCATATCCTTAGATCAGTGAACTCATCAAGGGTCAGAACCAAGAATAACGAAGTAAGAAGGAATCTTTTTTGTCCTACGAATATGTTTCATAAAAGTACAGACACTCTTGAAATAATTTCTCTTTTCTACTATCAGCTAAAAGCTGAACCCTATAAATACAATATACTTATAATTTCTTTGTCTCTTACCTTCCCTCCTATGAATTTTGCATTAATTTATGCAATGAAAATCAAGAGCAGTGGAAAGCCTATATAAACAGAGATTCCATAAATGTCCTGACAGTATTAAGAAAAGAAACTGCAGCAGGAACAGACCTAACACCACAGTACCTATACATGCAAATAAAAGAAGTGATTTTGCTGCTGAGATTAACATGACTAAAGACTACGGGGTGACTTACAAGCTTCATGTATGCTTTTCAGAAGATCAATTCTCAGTGGAGTGGCAGGGAGTGTAAGAGAGGCCAGGAACAGGGGCAGAAAAAAACTGAGTAGCACATTATCGTCTCTTCTGCATTCTCTGTGGCAGGGGGCAGGTACCTCTTCCCCTGCATGAACTGGAGCAGCAGGCTTGTTCCTCAGGAGACAGAAGGATAACAAAGTCTAAGAAAGTCTAAAAAAGGCCCTGGGCAACCTGGTCTAGCAAATGGGGTGGTTGGTGGCCCTGCCTGGCAGGGGGGTTGGAGATTCATGATCCTTGAGGTCTCTTCCAACCCAGGCCATTCTGTGATTCTGTGATTCTGTGATTCTGTGATTCTACAGGAGCTCGGGCAAGGGAACTATCACAACTACTTTGCCTTAAGGGACAGCATCTCAATACAGTGATAATTGCGCCATCTTTGTTTCTGATCCTCTGGAATAACATGCTTCCAGAGCTTTTTATTGTCCTGCAGCTATAGATAACAAACATAATAAAACCATGACATCTCTTTATTCAGCAGTGTTGTCTCTCAAGCTGCAAGCAGATGTTGTGGCAGCAGTTTGAACTACAACCCCTTATCTCTTTCTTTCACTGAGTAAATATTTCAGCAGAAAATGTGTAAAGAAAGCTCCTTAAGTGGAAATCCCATATGAGCTATTTCAAAGGGAAGTTACTGAGAGGAGCTGAGATCTTTAGGTGTAAATTACCTGCAAGATCTAAGGCATATTTTTCAGTACTACGTGTTCACTGTCAGAGAAGTATTGAGTCTACCTTGAGAAAAAGAGTTTGGGACCACCAGCAAGTGAGAAACCTTCAAGAAGAAAAACAGTGCTCCAAATTCCTAAACCACATGAGGGCAATGTCATTAATCACAATAAAAGGACATCGTATTTGACAGCACCATGAAGCTTTCATTAGCATATATTAGCTGCTATTCTCTTCAATAGGATGGAGAGAAGCAGGAATTTCTGAATCTGTCATTCAGTACAACATTTATATGCTTCCACTATCATCATAATTACTGCTGACTTATGAAAATGCTGGTGAAACTATCCAAGATAAGCCCATACAACACTTCTTAAGGTATATCTACCTCTAGTTCTTCTTAAACAGCTAGATTTGATGGAAGACAGTGAATTTGATGGAAGACAATGATTGTGGTACTGGCCTAGTTAAATGAACACGAAATTAACAATTTAGGACAGACCCCAGTGAAAGGCAGACAGAAATTCTAACAATCTTAATTTAATACAGTAGTATTAGCTGCCATATAAACTAGTCCAACAGCTTTCAGAAAAGGCACAGATTGTCTAAAGAACATACTCTAGGCAGACAGTAATAATTTTATATAAGCAACTTGTCCTGAAGAGATAAGGAGATGCCATTTCCATACAGTCATTATTAAGACTGGAACTTCAATCTTCCCAAAGTTTTACCAGCTGAGAGGTTAATGCCTAAGGTCAAAAATGGGGTGTTCCCAGTGAAGAAAATGCTCACTCTTCCTAAGTCTCTTCATTTCTTGTTGTTTCAAATTTCATGACATGAGCTGTCTGAACTGACTGAACGGATCTTAACCTTCTGCTAAAATTCCTCAAGATGCGTTGGTTTCCATGAACCTGTGTCCGTAGAAGAAACAAGCATTTAACAGATCTTCAGTTCCCTTTGCACACCTGTACCTACTCAAAGTAGATGGTGTCTTGCTGTATCTTGATACTCAGAAAGAGTTTCTGAACAAAAGCAGGTTTTTATTTGTGTTTTAAGGAATGACAGCTTTATTGGTTTTGTTCGTTTCAAGTTCTGCTTAAGGCAAAAGCAAGTCATCAAGGCAGTATGCCTTCAGAAAAGAAACTCAGGAGATGACATGGCATTTTTTTAGAAAATAAAGTAGGAGAAACAGAAGGAGAGAATTTAATTTCAGAAGGTAAGTCATGTAATATGTTTGTAAGTTATATTTGTTTTTACTTCCAGCTGGGACAGAGCTGTTTTACTTCAAGCAGTGTCTGATACTGCTATGTTTTGGTTTTAGGACAAAAACAGTGTTGGTAACACACTGACCTCTTACTTAGTGTTGAGCAGTGCTGTACAAAGTGAAGGATGTTTTAGTTTTCTCAGCTTCTTCTATTGTCCTGTCAACAAGGGGGCTGGAGGGGGACAAGGAGCTGGGAGAGGACAGAGTCAGGGCAGCTGACCCTAAGTAGCCAAAGGGATATTCCAAATCATGTGTCATTATGTGGAAGGAAAGGTAGAAAAAAACAGGGAGTTCACTGTGCAGCTTGTCATTGCTTGGGAACTGGCTGGGCATCAGTTGGTGGATGGTGAGCAATTGGCTGTGCACTGCTTGTTATAAATACACACATATATAATTATCATAAATATTATCCTTTTTTCCCTCTTCCTTTTCTCAACCTTAGTGAACAGTTTTTTATTTCAACCCATGAGTTCTACTTTGTGGGTTTTTTTGGGGGGGGGGAGAGCAAAGAACTGTGTGGTGCAAAGCTGCCTGCAGGGTTAAACCACAGCAGTGAGTGACTTTCACATATTTAGCAGTGCTTTAAGATGTCATTTAGAAAAACAAACAAACAAACAACAAAAAAAAAACACTAGGAAATGGGATTCATTTGTGCAACATGTCTGGTAAGTGAAAGACCCATATGCATAATCATACTTAAATAGTACTAGACATACTAGTCATGTGGTCCAGAGTTCAGAAACTGTCTTCCCAGTGTTGTTCGTTGCATGCAAAATAGCAGAGACAACAATAATAGAAAAAGTACTTTTACAACTGTATATCGCTATCACTAGTGCTGCACTGTCTCTGTTATGAGGAATAATTGCTACATGGAAGTAGATTTTCAGGGACTTTACCTTATGCTCATTAGCCTTTGTCCCAGAGCGTGAACTTCTACACCTGTGGCCGTGCCTGTACTTTGTAGCTGCTCTTGAAAACACCAAAAATTAATCCTAGTCCTTTTCTCTAAGAGTCTCTAAAATACATGCATCAAATCTGCATCTGCGATATGTTTGTAATATACTATAGGAATATTAGTGCATCTAAAAGTTGGAAACTCTGTCCTTAATGGGCTAAAATATAATGTAATGTAAATTTGGTGCACTGTGAAGTCAAGCACATTTTGATTATCTTTCCTGAGCGACAAAGAACCCATAAAAGATGCTAACATCACTGTGTGTTTGACAGTATCTATTAGCTCAAATTTCAGAACAGAATGTGCTGCCATTTACTTTAGTTCTGTCAGTAAAAGTCAGTAAAAAAATCTACCCCTGGAAATCAGAGTTGTATTAATGAAACCATGTTATTATTTACTAATCTGTGATGGTACAAGTTTGAAAGAAACCTCCTAAAATTATGTTGTATCTCATATTTGTAACAAGTAATTGCAAGAACATGTAGTAATGACAAGAGGAAAAAGCCCATCTTTAGGTAGTTATAAAAGTGGCAGTGCTTCTTTTAATTGATAGTAAAATTATAATTTTTATAAGAATTTTAATGTATTTCCTTCTAGACATCACAACGAGTGCCTAACATTTGGTACCTGTTTATGCACCTTATAATACATTCTGCATATATTAGAAAAAAAAACATTTTTTAGTATACATTTTAAGCTGGAGGACTCTGTGGAAAAACACAGAAGAACTGCAGAATCTAACACTATAAACTGGACTGCAGCCATGCACATTTCTGCCCTACAACCTCAGAATGTCATGATATCTGAATTTGTTCTGAGTTATGTGACAATAAATAAGAATGGGTTATACAAATTTTGATAGTAAATTCCATGTTGAGTGACTTCTTCTGATTTACTTCAGTATTATATACTTTTCTCCTCTTTTAGATATAAGAGTCTCAGTGTCACTAACTAACCAAATGTTCCTTGATCAAATACTGGTTTTCTTTCTGTGTAATGGCATGAAGGTGAGCTTTGAATGGCTAATTTGTTCCCTGCACATACATTTATATGCATAAATGAGTTTGGAGAGTCTAACAATCTAACAATAATCTTTCTATTATCCTTTTTTCTTCTATTCTTCTATTACTATTTTTCACATCAAGCTTTAAGCATTTTGCATTAAAGTATTAAGATAACCTCTGACAGAAAGGGCAACAGTCCAAACAAAATGTATGATGTGATGCAGCGGGAAGGAGCAAGAGAGGCACACAGGTGAGAGCAAAGCCCACCATCAGGGTGCATGTTGAAAAAATTGCTCAATATTCTTAGTTTGAAGGGTTTCCTCCACAATTTCACAGCTTTTCTCACTTGGCGGTAGCGTAACAGAAGCACACAGTCATTATCTTTATAGGTTTAGACACAGCACAAATTATTTAATGCATACTCCAAGCAGCTCTGCCATGCCACTGAAAATGTAAGAAAGGCTCACAGGCTTGCCTGGCTTTGAATGCCAAAGCACTAGCAATAAAATGTCCTCAGATGGGACTTCTGTGTGTTTCAGAAGTCAACAGACAATACAGTATTGGAAAAAGAGTCTTGGATGGAATATGTGCAGTCTAATATTCAAGCATTTGAGGTCAGCGAAGATTATGGCACACAACACTAAAATAGCTTTACATAACAGTAGTCAGGGTGCAAGTTGAGTTCCAGTAAACAAAGGATCAACAGACTTAGGTTAATTCTTATGGCTGCTCAGCGTGCTTATGCTTTAACTCTTCACTGCATACAATGACATGCTTTGTAGTAATAGTCAAAACTTGGTATATGTAACTGAATTCATCCCAAATGAATAGAGGATGTGATTAGAACAAGTACCTAAAAACTGATGGATTTCAGTTAAAAGTTAATAGCAGTTTAACGTAAATAGATATTTCATTGAATGTCCTCCTTTTGGTAAAATAATCTAAATGGTTTTCAGTGCATACAAGAACGATAAATTGTCTTCCTATTTATAGCTATTTCAAATATCAAGTTTAAATCAGAAGTTTGGAAGCACCGAAGAGTTTTACAAGAGCTGGAAAGGCAACATGTTATACTGTAATTGTTTGATTTTACTAAGTCTCTGAACTCTGGAGATGTTCCAGAAGATTGAAGGAGAAACAGAACTGTGTCAATATTTTGAAAGAGTGAGCAGTATTGCCCTAAAAATTCCATCTTCTTGCCAAGTTTTATCTGGTGTAAAACAACTGATGCAAGATTCAAACTAATTGTTAATTAATTCATTCAATAGTAACATATTTAATTGTGAATGACATAGGCTGCTGGAAAAAAAAGCTTGCCCAGTTGCTGCACTTATTTTGTTCTGGTCAGCACATTGGTTGAAGGTAGAACAGTCAGGATTCTGCAAGACATATAATGTGATACTACACATAAAACAATTTTGAAAATGATTTAAATTTAAGAGATGATACAATACATAGATTTAACATAAAATAATTACTACGTCTCAAAATATAGCACGTTTAAGAACTTACATATATATATGTATGCTTAAAAGCACATATTCTAAGTTGTTTCTTATCTGGCCTGCTAAGATTTGGTTCTTGTCCTTATAATGACATAAAGCTTGGTGAAAACACCAACACTGTCTGCTGAATGCTGCATCTATACAAACACCAGAGAAAGTGATGATGAGGACTAGTCTGGAATGGGTCTAAACTAATACCACCAGTTTTCAAATAGTGTAAGAAAGAGATCATAACTACCCTCTCACCTGAGCCCTATGAAGCAACTCCGAAAAAGAGAGGCAGCAGCTCTGAAAGTGACTTGGGTAAAGGACATGTAATGTTAACAAAGAGGCTTATAGGTCCCAGTGAGACTTAGTGTATAAATAAAAGGGAACTGAGGTGGCAATCACAGATGCACGTTTCCAAGTGCAGCTGTGCATCTAGCAAAGGCAGAGGAATGTCTGGAGGAGGTCTGCAGTGGTCCTACTGTAGAAATCAATTGTCCGGTCTGGGTATAAGGGTGAAAGACTAATTGAACCACCCAGTAGCTGGTTCTCTCCAAAGTTTTCAGTTTCCCTGAAGATAGCTGGCATAGAATCACAGAATCATAGAATGATTTGAGTGAGAAAGGACCTTAAGGTCATGTAGTTCCAACTCACAGCTATAGGCAAGGACACCTCCCACTAGACCACATTGCTGCAAGCCCCATCCAGCCTGGCCTTGAATACCTCCAGGGAGGGGGCATCCACAACCTCACTGAGCTGCATGTTCCAGTGTCCCACCACCCTCACAGTAAATAATTTCTTCCTAATATCTAAATCTACCCTCTTCCAGTTTAAAGCCACTTCCCCTTGTCCTGTCCTTACATGTCCTTATAAAACATTCCCTCCCCAGCTTTCCTGTAGGTCCCCTTCAGGTACTAGAAGGGCACTATAACGTCCCCCCAGAGCCTTTTCTTCTCCAGGCTGAAGAGCTGCAGCTCTCTCTTTGTAGGGGAGGTGCTCCAGCCCTCTCTTCGTGGCCCTCCTCTGGACCTGCTCCAACAGCTCAGTATCCTTCTTGTGCTGCGGGCTTCAGAACTGCATGCAGTACTCCAGGTGGGGACTCATGAGAGCAGAACAGGGGGGCAGAATCACCTCCCCTGACCTGCTGGTCATGCTTCTCTTGATGCAACCCAAAATATGATTGGCCTTCTGGGCTGCAAGTGCATATTGCTGGTTCATTCTGAATCTCTCATCAATCAGCAATCCCAAATCCTTCTCCTCACGGCTGCTCTCAAGCCATTCTCTGCCCAGTGGCAGAGCAGTTTTATCCAGTAAAGTGAGTGACCAGGGGTCTTGAAGCTGAAAGAATCCCAACCTATTATCAAGCTTTCAGTGAGCACGACACTCATCTCACTGATGTGGAGCTGGGCCATGGAATGTGAGTGCTCACTGCGCCACTTCTGGTAAGCAGGACTGATGCTGTGGAATGAACTGAATGCCAGCTTAAGATGCTCTATGCTAATGCTCCTCAGAGCCCAAAAAAGGTGTAGGTTGATCTAGACAGTCGCAGGACAATAACCACAGAAGCCATAACCTGCTAAGGGGTGTATACCAACTCACCTGTCAAACCAAATAGCCCTGAAAAAGCTTGGTGTCATTGCTGGTGGTGTGGAGCCATGAAGGCTACACTGTGACTAGTAGGAGGGTTGTTTGGTGGCCTAGAAGCCTGGGGCGTCAGCCCTGGCGAAGCCATCACTGGTGCAGATCATGGTGTTAGCAGCAACTATTCAAACTATTAAAGGCCAAAGTGGAGGACGGTTCCATGTGAACAGCAGCTGAAGTGGGTCCTATGCAAAAGGCAAGTACCTGTCCAAAGGGACTGGTGATGGCCTCTGTATCCCTCAGCCAACCCAAGGGGAATCAGATTCAGATCTCCCAGTCTGGAGCAGAAGAGACAGGTGGACTGAGGCATCCAGTGCATTAACACAAGCTATCCTGGCGATGCTACTGATAGCCATGGGGAAAGCTCTCTTTTTTTTTTGGTGATGGGTTGGATACCCTGGAATGTGTTGGTCCCAGTGAGGGGTCCACGCCTTGGAAAGCGTTGCAGTAAAAAAAAATAAAACTATTATTATTTTGGCAGATGATACAAAGCTGGGAGGAGCAGCTGACACATCAGAAGACTGTGCAAGTCTTCTTGTCTGCAAATTCAGCAAGAGCAGGACTGGCTGAACAGCTAAGCAGAGAGAAACATTATGAGATTCAACAGGGGTATACAGTCCTATACCTGGGGAGTAATAACCACACACATACATAAATATAGGGGCTGATCTGACCTGCCAGACAGGAGGTCTGTGGATAAGGACCTGGGTGTCCAGGTGGACATCAGGCTGACCAAGAGACAGCAGTGGGCCCACGTGGCCAAGAAGGCCAGTGGTATCCAGGGGTCCTCTAACAAGAGGACCAGCAAGTTGAGGGAGGTTATCCTCTCCCTCTACTTTGCCCTGGTGGGGCTGTATCTGAAGAACTGTGTCCAGTTCTGGGATCTTCAGTTCAAGAAAGACAGGGAACTACTGGGGAGAGTCTCGTCGAGGGCTACAGCGATGATTAGGGGCCTGGAAGAGTATCTCTTTTACGAATAAAGGCTGAAAGACCTGGGAGAGTTTAGCCTGGAGAAGACTGAGAGGAGATTTTGACAATGCTTACAGATATCTTAAGGGCAGATGTCAGATGGCTAGAGTCAGGTTCTTCAGTGGTGCCCAATGACAGGACAAAGGACAATGGGCACAAACTGAAACACAGGAAGTTTCAACTGAACATGAAGAAATACTCCTTTACTGTAAAGTTGACAGCACTGGAACAGACTGCCCAGAGAGGTTAAAGAATCTCCTTCTCTGGAGAGAAAATCCGCCTGATGCTTTCCTGTGCAACCAATTGTAGGAACATGCTTTAACAGAGTCATTGAACTAGATGATCTCCACAGGTCCCTTCCAAGACCTACAATTCTTTGATTCTGTGATTCTGTTCCAAAGGAAACATGCTCTACACAGAATGATGCAAGAACCTTAACTTCATTTATAAAAACAGAACTAATCGTGTTATTCGGTCTGAAAGAAAGATGTCAAGCGCCTGGAAATTGAAGCTAGCTAGAGATCAGACAGCGAAGTTTTTAAATGATAATGCATAATTAGGACTACTTACTCTAGACCTGAGTGGATATTGTGTACTTTGAAAGAAAGATTAGGCATATTTGTAAAAATTACTGATCAACTGACCACAACTATTGCATTTGAAGGAATCAGGGAAGTTCTACAGACTTGGCTACGCAAGAAGTCAGACTTGGAGAGTCACAATGGTCTCTGTTGACTTTACATAATATTAGTCTCACTTACAAGTACATAAGTTTGTGAAGGTCTTTTAAAGGACAGTAAAAGGAATTTAACCACAGAAGTGAGAACTGCTAGGAAACAGAGTAATTCCTTTATTATTATTATTTATCAAGGAGAATAAGAAACATGCCAGGAACAGAAGATAAGGTTTCTGTGGAGAGAAGTGAGTAAAGAACAGAAAAATTACTGGAACGAAGAGCTACCTCAGAATAAGTTTAAGACAAAAATTAGATCATCTGAAAATAAGGAAGAATCCAAGAAGGCATGGCCAGCATCCCAGAATCCTGACAGACAAAGCAGACACTAATAAAAAAAATAGCTGCAAGAATTTTAACTCTTCACTGACACCAAGAGAGGTATTTGCAAACAACCAAAAGAAGGCAACATTAGACCAGTACTTCAGACAATATCTGAGGGGAAAACAAAGCAAAACAAAACAAACAAACAAAAAACCCTCAATTTTTAGGTATGAAGAAATGAAAATGTACACTACACACTAGAATTAATAAGCTAGAAAGAAGATAATACTTAAAAACCTAATTAATAGTTACACAGGGGTAAATGGATAAGCATACTGAAAGCACTGAATTTGAAAAAGCAGATAATATTAAGAAACCAGATTAATAGAGGTTTAAAAGGCTCCAAGGAGTGGTATACTAATCACTGAAAAGTATATCTAATGCATTCAATGTTTAAAATGCAAATTTACCATGCTGTACAAATTTTAATGTTATCAATAGTATATTAAACAAAATTAAAACAACTTCCGAGTTTCCATCCAACATGAGAACATAAATGAAAACGGTCTGTTCAGGAATGGGATGACAAGCGGCAGAAGAAAGAGCACCAAGTTTAATCTTGTTTACGGTATACCAGCTACTAGGAATCGGCAGCAATTTGAACACTTATGTGGAGTTCTGCAGTTTTTGTACAATAATAAGATGCACATAAAACTGTTAGGGAGCAACCAAAGGAGGGTTATAAAGATGGTGAAGGGTCTAGATGACAAGATGTACAAGGAGATGCTCAACTTCCTGGGCCTGCAGCGCAGAGCAGGGCCGGCTGAGGGGAGGCCTCATAGTGACTGCAGCTCCCCAGGGAGTGGAGGGGCAGCGTTGAGCTCTGCTCTCTGTGACAGCGACAGGGCAAGAGGGAACGGCATGGAGCTGTGTCAGGGGAGGGGCAGCTGGGGGCTAGGGACAGGTCCTGTACCAGAGGGTGGCCAAACACTGGTACAGGCTCCCCAGGGCTGTGGTCATGGCACTAAGCTGGAGGAGCTCAAGAAGCTCTTGGACAATGCTCTCAGAAATATGTTTTGATCTTAGATGGGCCTTGTGGAGCCAGGAGCTGGAGTTGATATTTGTGGGTCCATTGCAGCTCAGGTCATTCTACAACTCTGTGATTCTATGCTTCTAACAACTGAGTGTCAATGAATGTAAAGGAGGAATGATGCTGTATCCAAAGAAATCTGAGAAGGCAGACAAGCAGGTAAGAATACCTATGAATTATATGGATGTTATATGTATGTATGTAGTATGAGGTTTAAAAACTAATGATAACTGGATTAAAAACAAAAGAAAGGAGGATGTGTTCTCAGGCCTATTGGGCTTCTGGATATTGGTAATGAAACAATTTTTTTTGGTGGCAATAGCAGTAGTATTCTTGAAAGCACCACTGAGAGCTGGCAGCAAATAACTGAGTGGAAAAGTCTACTATGAACCAGATATACCTGCACTGCTTCAGGCTGCAACTTACAGCTTGCTGTCAGATGACCAGAGTTGGAACTGAAAGTATGGTGACAACCACCACTTAAAGCACTGGATGAAGTCAAATTTTCGACATCTATTTTTTCCTTATGCAACCTATTATTTAATATAAATCAGCTATCTCTCTTTCCCTCCCTACAAAGTCACCAGGAAACATATAGATCAGTATACAACAAAACAAAAGTAAAAAACATACTATTTTCCTGTCGTAGGATTCTCCACTGCTGTATGTTGTAGCTAGCGTGGAAGCACATTCTTCCAGGTACCATGGCTTCTTCCCACTTTCAGCTGTGCTGCTTATGGAGATAGTGTAGATGCTATTGGTGTAGCCATCACAGGAGCAGTGGTCTCGACTCCTTCCACCATTTCCAGATGCCCAAACAAAAACTGACCCTAAGCCTCTTCGTCCCTGTTTGGAAAGAGCACAAAAGATTTGAATAATGATTCTTCTCTGTCATGTGTTTAGAAATCATGCATTTGTCCAAAAATATACCTGAGAAGAGAAAGACAATAAAACAAGCTATCTCACCAAGAAGAACCTGAAATAAAGACAGGATTTGAGCAGAGTTCAGAATTAGACATAAATATAATTCAGAAAATGAGTAGGATGAACACAGCATTAGAAACAACTTTTCTACAGTGCCTGTTTGTTGCCAACACCTGTGTTGTCCAGCCTCACTAAGAAAGATGTGCTGAAAATTCAGAGAAGACATTAAAACATACTGAGTTGAAACAGGAAAAGAAATAGCATAATTGAAACTAAAAATCTGTGTAACACATACTACTTTTGGTCTATTAACTCTCCTACCTATTTCTTTCTTCCTGGATTGCCCAGTGGCGTAAAATACTATTTGGATAGCATTCTACACTGGCAAACCACAGTGTCATGGTTTCAGAGACACTCTAAATCACAGAATCACAGAACTTATGAAGTGGGAAGGGACATCAGGTCAACTAGTCCCATTAATCTAGTCCATCGTAAAAGTTGTGCAAGACACAAAACTTGAACAAAAACTGACAAGAAGAAGATTCACACAAATCAACTGTGCAAATTAAGCACTAATGCATTAGCTCAGTGGTATATTTTATGTATATGAATAGTTAAACAAATGACTTAGGAATATTTGTAATTTGAAATGAGGACTGTATTGACATTTGCTTAATATGGCAAATTTATGTAGTGTCCAAATGAATCAAAGCATATTTTCAGTGATGCTGGTAATCTTAAGTAGGCATTGATGTTAAAAGTAAAAATAGTTAGTAACTGCATTGCTGATGCATGGGAACTGAAAATTCCCATGACTGACGCAGTCATGTAAATTGAAATCTTCTTGGTTTATATTTGTATGTTTCATGTTGGTGAATTAAATTCAGACTCATGCAACTTTATGATCTCCTTTAATTATCAGCAGTCACTGTCTGTAAGCATAGATTTCAGATAAGACTGCCCAACAAAGTTTTAAACTTGTCTTTGATTAGGCTACACACTGTCACCTTCTTTCACATGACATTCTCTCAAGCAAAAGAATATCCTTCTAAGTAACAATTAAAGTAACATTTTCATTTATACTTCATTCCTCCATAACATATCACGTAATATCTGCCTGGGTTCTGTAAGAGGTAGGCCCACCTCTGTGCATGATGCATTCATGTTTTATGGCATAAAACATCACTTCCTGTGCATGGATTAATCCCCTGGTCATGTAAGGAGAATGTATTTGTTTTTCTAAACTGAGTGCAGTTGTGTACCACAAATAACATAAAGACAGCTGATGGACATCTACTTGGTCAACCTTAGACAACTAACAATTCAGAGATTCATTTAATCCAGTTTCACAGAGGGGGTTCATTATGGCATTTTGTGTTGAGAGCCTACAACAGTGTAAGACAAAACCCATAGTTCACAATCCAAGCTTGAGTTCTCAAATGTTGATGAATTCCATTTTGTGAGTTTAATAAAAGTAAAATACCTGGAAAGACTCTTCTCTCCAGCAAAATATGTTAAATATCAAATTCTCCTGGCTAGTGTTTACATAAGGTTATGTCTCTAAAATGCAACTTCTCATTAAAAAAACATTTCAAGCGGAGAAAAAAATTCCAGGGTGCCAAGTTAAATGTATTATGAAATCCACATTCTCCAGACAATATCAGCCTGACCAGCTGAGAAGTGTAACTATTTCAACTTCTTTCTTTTCCTTTAGTTGATCTTAGCTGCTACACAGATTAAATGATGCAAAATAGCACTATTTTTATTGTTTTAAGGAGAAGTTTTCTGAAGTGTTCTATTCCTATAGATCCCCTTTCCCACATTATGAAGTCTTGACAAATCAAAACCCATTTTGGTTTGGGGTTCTTGTTCTGCCTGCACTTTTTAGCCAGAAGACTTTGATTCAAAACTGTCCAAAGTCAGTGGTATGTGCTTTGCAACTTCACAGGGCAGGAATCAGTTTACAAACCACTTCTCTTCCATTCTGCTGCCTAGTCATCTCCCTTTTTACATCTTTACTTCATTTAATACTCCATCCTGAAAACATATGATGACACGAATGTGAGAAGTGATAAACAGTTTATGCATATTCACTGATTTATGAGGGCTGCTCCAAAAGTAATGCCTGTCAATTACGTTTTGTTGCCATGCAACAAATGGCAGAAGAGGGCCAGCCTGACAGAACAGAATCTGACATGGAAGTGTTTATGAAGCAGAGACGTGTCATGGAATTCCTACCCAGTGTGAAAAAAATTGCACTCATTGAAATTCACTGTCATTTGGTGAACATTTCTGGAGACTAAACAGTGGATGGGAGCATGGTAAGGTGGTGGGTGGTGCATTTCGGCAGTAGTGACAGTGACAGTGTGTCACCTCTACTTGTGCAGATCTTTACAAGTACAGAATGCAGTCTCTTTTTCATTGCTGTTAAAAATGCATGGATAATGGTGGTGACTATGTTGAAAACTAGTGTTTTGTAGCTGCAGATTTGCCCTATCAAACACTATTATTGTGCTCTTTGTATTTGTTGCAATTTCCATGGAAATAAATAGGAGGCAATACTTCTGGAGCAACCTACGTATTATATCAGCGGGTCAGGGAGACAGAAATTAGGGCCCTCTGCATATCTGTGGATAATGGAAAGGAGGTTTTTACTAAAGATACAGTGCTGTTTCTCTACACTTTTGTCTGTTCCTTCTTGAATTTTACTGGTTTTGCTTCAGATTGCTCCCATCATGTCTTGCAATTAGCTAACACTTTCCACCAGTATTTTATTATTTGCTTTCATCTTGTCTCCTCAACAGTAATTTTGGCTTGTCTGTCAACTGTGACATCCATTCGGGGGGTCATGTACAGATTCCTGTCTTGTCCTACAATGCTCTTAAAAACCAACTTCTCTCTTGTACATATATACAAACCAATGATGTAATACATGGATGAACAGGCAGAAAGCATATCACAGAGACACACAGGACTAGTCAAAACATTTCATCAAAATGTTTTGGTGAATTTTTTTGTCTCCTGAAGAATTTTACATCTGTCTCTTTCTTATGCTTCTTCTTTTAGCACAGTATTACGTAGCCACATTTGGCCTACTTGATACCCCACTAGAAACACACAGTAAACCACCAGTATGACCAGAGAAGAAATGGCAGCTGGAATCTACTTTATTATTTTCTCTAAAAGTCTCTCTCACACATTTTTTAAAAAATAAAATAAAATATAAAAATGAATACATTTATGCATAGAGGAGAAGACAAAAAAATCTACCAATAACAGTCCACCTGTCTTTTCTTTTTTTCCATCAACATTGGCTGGTTTTGGCTGATATGTCTGCAGACAAAAGCATAAAATGATTTGTGCCACTCACGCAAAGAAAACCAATTCACAGCAGGGCAGGACTGTAGTTTGTATGAATTTTGCAGAAACACCCTGAGTTATTAGCTTCTCTGAACAGAGAATGTGTCCATACTTCTTTAGACACATACTTCTGCTGCTAATCTGTACTAATCAGGAAAAACGAGCTATGGAAAAAGATACGTGAGTAGATTTTGGGGCACAAAATATAGCCTCATTGCACATATACCCACGGATGTTAGAAATTCTGCAATGCAGTATTTAAAAATAATATACTCCAGCTTAAATTTTAATAGTAATGACTGCTTTAAAAATAACAGCCATTTGCCTAGATTTACCTCCATGTACTTGTTTTTCTAAACAACTGATAACATGTATTTTTTACAAACTAGTGTCTCCTGTAAACATATTAAGTATCCACATCTCTGTCACTGCAGTAAAAAGTACCAGGTTCACTGAATAATGGAAAAGAGTATTCACTAATACACAGAAAGAAAGAATTGCCATTCCCTAGCACACTGCAATACTGAACATCTTTTCACACAAAACAGCATTACCTATGATGTAGAAAATTTGCTAAATATCTCACTCTTAAAAAGGCATTTGGCACAGCAAACTGCAAACTTCTCAAGACTAAATTTGACCTGACCAAAATAATATATTGAGTAAATAAGTTCTGGTTTACATTTACCATCTATTGTTAAACTGCAATTGGTTTCCTCCTTCTCCATGTTTCCAAACACCCCACTTTAATTCAATAGACCCAGTCATGCTCAGGAAATTATAAACTTGCTAGTAACGATACCAAACAAGTAATTAGAGCAACAACATCAGCTGTCCTACTGTATGTGAATGCCTTTCCCAATTTGTCTCCTTTCAATACATGAAGTTAAATAACATTTGGGCTGCTTTACAAAGTTAAGATAAACATACATGCAAGGCACTCTGCAGCTTTTACTGTTTGTCTAAATCTATCATCTGTCATCTGCCAGGTGCCCAAGGGTGTCAAGATGAAAAGTCAAGCCTTAAGCTGCCAAAGAAGCCATGTGTCATTTATTACTGAAAAGCAAAGGTGCATTTACAGACCATATGGGTACAACTTGGATGAAACTAAAACAGTTAGAGAATTACAGCAGAGGAATGGACGAGGGTGGAAAGGGTGCAGAGCAAAATATGCTCAGTGCTTCTCCCACATTGTTAAAAACTGCTTCCCCCCTTAAGCTGTGTTGTGTCTGCTCTGTAATTTGCAGTGGTAGCTACCAACTCCCTCTTACAGATTCTGCAAGGTCTGTAACTGCACTTTTGCATTTCAGTGAACCAGACCATTATGAAATGGTCTTTTTGTTTTGTCTGCTCTCTTACATTGCTTAAAATGCCAGATGACTAAAAAAAATAAAAATAAAAATCACATGCTCCATTTTGAAATGAAGTGTTTCACTGACATCTAAGACTTGCTACTGACCTACTGACTCAGTCCAATTTTCTAGCACGTTTCTTGGGCAACGTTAGTGTTCTCCACACGCAGCTAACTGTAAATGAAATGGACTCATGTCATTGATAAAAAGAGCCCAAGGCAAAGACTGCACCTGTAAAAGCACAGCGCAAAAACTGTGGGACATTCCCATTTTTTTTTCTCCTAGTACCTCCTTTTCCTTGGTCAGCAAGTTGCAAGGGGGTAAGTGATACAAAAGCTTTTTTTCTTTTGCTTTTTATTTTTTTTCCAATTCAACAGCACAGAAGGGTCAGTCTGCCAAGAACCAGAGCCAGTATGAACATTTTTGTAATGACATCTGCAGAATTTCCTAACACTATTAAAAGAACATCCACCGCTCCAAGTGCATGTGTTTGTATATGTATGTGTGTATACCTATAAAACAGATTTCTCTGATTGAATGCCTTACTGGTACTGGCACGTACCATTGCAGGAGAGAGGCCTTCACACTTCAGTCTAAGGACAACCAGCAGGCCACATATTTGCAAGTTGTTTCCAGCATGCTTCCATCTAATAAAAACAGTTTCCATCTACAAGCTGCAGTTTGAGCCAGTAGAACAAGATTTATTCACACTGTTTTACAAAGTTTAGACTGGCCATTCATTCACTGCTTTACAAGTCAAGCTGCCTTAATCCAGCTTTCAGATTCTAATGTTTTCCTGCCCACGATGTAGGACAGGAATTGAATGCCCCATCAGCCCTCCCTGTTATATGGTGAGTTTTGCTGTCTTCATGGAAGTGATCTAATTTACCAATGGAGAGGAAGGTGCGTTAGAAGGAGCAGAAAATGCAGAGGACAGAACTGCTGTACTCAGAGTAATCAGAGGCACAGGGGCTGCAGCCAGTGAGAGGTAAACTGGCAGCAGAATGCTAGAAATCCCACACTTACAAGCACAAAACACATCATGCAACTAAAAAATGAAGAGAACCTTACCCATGGCTAGTGCCTAAACATTTAATTTCCTCTGTTCTCAGTAATATTGTTCGACAATTACTTAATGCTTCCAGTAACACAATCTACTGCTGGGAGGTGAGATTGATCCTGATGTGGGAGCACAAAGAAGCAAGCACATGGTAAGAACTCTTCCTTAAAAATGAATTTCTTAAGTGGAAATGCTTGTAACTGAAGTTCTAGAACACAGGTCAGTTCTCTGGGGACCTAAAAAACCAAGTATGCAGGCATGGTTTTGAGTGCAGTCACCATAGGGATAGGCACCACGGAACATAGCATCCTGAGAAATGCACTTGTAAGAGACAGTATCTCCTTGCTGCCAGCTTCCACGGATTTCTGCACAGTATGGGAGCTGGATGCCACTGCCCTGTGTAGAGTCAAAGTACTGCCAATCTGCTGAGTGGCAACATTTTTCTGTTGAGAAGCAGCATCTCCCAGCTCCCGCTGAGTTTCTACCAGCACACTTAACCTCTAATTTGGAAATGAAAAATACAGTCTGGCACACCACGCTTAAAAAGTATCTGGCTCTTCTGTAGTCTGCAAAGCACTCTCACCCTGAAGCAGGCATATCTCCAATAGAGATAACAGCAAGCTGAGAGCCCTAGGCAAAAAACTTTGAAGTCCTATCAAAAGACAGTCAAACACATTATTTCTTATTCCATTCTATTTGATAGCCTTTCTGGCTATCAAGAAGAAAAAAAAAAAAAGAAAAACAAAAGGA
>PPHD01000213.1:53622-66159 GCA_002909625.1 Bambusicola thoracicus | reverse complement strand
AAAAAAAAAAAAAAAAACATAAACAAAAGGAGAAAAATCGGAGATCATGAATTCTGCTAAGGTATGCATGCTTTCAGGAAAATTCACATTTGGGCATCAATTCATTAAAAATGTATTCCTATAATCTCTATGACAATATGAGTGGTAAACCTAACAGGTGTACATAACTAAAAATGCACATTTGAGGAAATGCTTGAAAGTTAGGTCCCATGTTTGTGTATTAGCATTCCTGTTTTTATTGTTAAGAGAAACTAGAAAGTCAAGGAAAAATTTCCTAGTGCTGGAACAAGCATATGCGCAATACATAGACCGTGCAAAAGTCTATCACTTAAAACAAGAAGCAATTAACTTAACTTGTTGAAAAGGTAAGTTGTTGCTAATGCAACTAAACCTCTTGAATGCTTCTAAACCCACTTTTTTAATAGAGAAAAAGAAAAACAATAATCACAACAAAAAGTATTTTATTAGCTAGCATGATTTGACACTTTTATGATACTGAAGCACAAAAATACTTCAATGTGTGTGCTAAAGAGAACGTACTGAGTAGCCTCAAGCATCTATGCAGTAACACAGAAATTACAGGGATATATCAGTGGAACATTGCAACATGTATCCTTGCATGTCATGGACTTTTTATTTTACTCTTCCCTAGAACAACAGCTTAAACAGCTCCAAGTTATTCCCCACAGAGCTATAATTAGTGCTTAAAGTGCAACCAAAAGAAGTATTGGCTGAAACCTGAAATCTGAACCTGTGGAATGTTGGAATGAATTTCCCATTTTCCTAAACAAAATAGAGCCAGCTTCAAGGCCTCATGAATTGCCGTTCTGGTTTAAGCTATCTCTCCTTATCGTTATTACTATTATTGTTGCTGATACAGTTCCTGGGACAAAGCAAGTTGCATACTGTAAACACCTGTGACCAAACAAGAGCTGGGTTTTCTAGAATTTCTGTTACACAAGGAGTCTCTAGGTAATGACAGGGAGAATTGTCTCCACACGTAAAGCCTAAGAACAGACACCATGTAAGAAAGGTACCTGTGTCAGGACTGGATAAGGGATAGATCTCAAAGGCAAACACTCAATCATGGAGAAAGCTCAGGCAGTTCTTGCTGCCTTTACACTCCATTTGATTAAACTCTCTGGAGAGGAGGCTATGCTTATCAGATCCACGTAACTGTTGCTCCAGTCATTACTTCAACTCTCCCTTATAGAATATTTCAGGCTATTAAGACATATACTGAACTTTTGAGGTATTTTCTGGAAATATAGTTCTTTTAAGTGGGTGAACAGAAAACAAAGCTGCATCACACCCACCTCTGCAGTCTGAGGACTGTTGTAGCGGCTTTGGGCAGTTTGTTTCCTAGTAGTACTTCTTTAGAAAGAAGAAAGAAACTCAGTGCAGTTACTGCCCTTATGATTTTGTACCTTTAACTTATGTCAAATTCTACACACACACACACACAAAATATGTATGTTTTCCCACATGACACACAGAACTGCATAGATTTTGCTGCTGTTCAAGTCCTTAGAAGTAAGTGAGAAAGGGAATAAGCCATTTGCCTACATAAGACAACTAGTTCAGCGTTTCATAAATGCACTCTTCGAAATACACATACTTCAAGTATATGGAAAGAGGTTCATGTTGCCAAAGCTGCTTTTGAATATTGGCATTCAAAACTCTGATTTATCTCACAACGTGAATGGTGTGGGTTTTCATGTTCAGCTGCAACACCTGTTCCAGGTAGAGCTTGCAAAACCAGAGGCCACTTTGCACAACTACTCCAAAAGCAGTAATGCTATTCTGGCTTGCTACAGCAGTTTCCATGCATGTGTGAGAATGGATGAGGTAACTAAACAGTTTTGGTTTCCAGTACACTTTGTGACATTGTAAGGAAACTGGACATTTTGAGATATATTTTCCTGTAACTTTCAATCCAAATTTTCCTGCCCTTTAGGACATGTATATTCCAGTGAATGTAATGTAAGAACATTTCTGGTACATTATTTCTTTTTTTTTTGCATATTCTCTTTTTGTACTACACCCATTGACTATCTGTAAAAAAGCTCATTTCCTACACAAAGCAAAGGAGAGGAATTTTAAGATTAGTTTTGTTCATATATTTCCAAATAAAAATAAAATGCATAATCACATAATTCACCCAGGTATTACTGAGTCCAAACTGTTTAATTCACTAGAAAGCAGTAACCCTAACTCTGCGTTGACTGAATGCTGGAAGTTGCCAACTAGGTGCAAACTAGCTAGATCAAAGAATTGTAGTTAGCTTAATGATGTGCTGAGCTTGTCACCTGATTTTGCTGGGCCATCTCAGTTTGGAGAAAACTAAATGACATCGAGTATAAACCATGCTTGCAAAAGCACTGAAGTATACTAACATATATATACATGTGAGCCACATGCAATGAAATGAAGTCTGTAGGTAACACATACATGATGAGCAAATTCTTGGAAAGCAGTGACTCTGAAAGGGAGCTTGGGGTCATGGCAGATAACCAACTGGCTGCGAGCTTCCCTAAAACTTAGTCTGATTGTTGGATCTCTAAGCAGAATGAATAAGAGTATGTGAAGGAAACAGGGAAACCATACCACTGCACAGAGAAAGCTACAACTTCTGTCCCCCTTTCTGGTAATCCACACTTTAAAAAGTTATGCTGGAAAGCAGGAAGAGTTTCAGAAAAGAACTATAGGAATGGACTGTGGTTTGGAAATCCTGCATAACAGAAGGAAATTGAATATATAAAATATTATTGGTCAAAGCTTTAGAAAAATATTTTGAGGAAAAGAGTGAATGGAAGTGAGTTAAAATGCAATGTTCTCTTAGTTTAGGAATCCAGATTTATCTGCTAACTTACTTTATGCAGATAAAAGAATTAGAACCAGTCTATCTGCTTTCTACAAAACATGTAATGGTATCTCAAAAAATCAATAATGAAACAAAAGAAAATGAAGGTAAATGTAACAGCAAGGTGGAGGTGGAAATGGTTTCATTGAATGGGCTGTGCTGGAGAGCTCATGAGGGTTGAGGAAGTTATATGAGTAGAATATTCTAGTGATGTAACAAAGATATTAGGTAATTTGGAGATTAATAAAAAATGCTAATGAATCTAATAATTACTGTTGTCTGCATTCAAGAAAAGAATTCAAGCAGAAGTATGTGGAGAGAAGCATCACTGATAATCAGGGAGATGGACAGTTTAGATTTTAAAAGTGAGAGTGGTTTGTGTAGCACAGCAAAATGAAGGCTGAGAGAGGATATGATTGTGGTCTATAAATATATCAGAAGAAAAAGAAAGATATGAGAAAAGCTATTTAAGCTGAAGCACAGTTTTGGCACAGCAACAAAGGGGCAAATACTGCATGTGAGTAAATCTGGCTTAATTTAGATTATATAATAACTTAGAAAAAAGTCTCTAAAAATAGATTAGCCATGGCTGTGAAAAAGTTTTGCAGCATAAATAGGGGGCAAGTTTTTTCTAATTCATTTTAAAATAGAAATTGCTGAACATATTTACAAGACAAGATGCCTGTGATAGCAGAGAACTGTACTGGATGACTTACATGGTCATTTCCTGCCTTATGTCCCTATGCTCCAACTTAATTTATTTGAGAGATCACTTGGCCAAAATCTGTAATTACTTACAGGTGGAGATTTTTAACACCATAAGATGCACAATAAATATAGCAGAAATGGGACTGTGCAGTGGAAAGGAAACTAACAACATTAAATGAGCAATAAGATACTGATTTTTAATAGTGAAGGTAGTGATTTCCACAGCTGTGGACGTAACAGGTTTCAGACGAGGCAAGCATTTACGTGTACAAATTTCCTCAAATAAAAGATGAATGAAGAAAATAGAGATGTTGTTGCAATAATAATTTGATGAAATGTTGCATATCTGGCTTTACTATGAAGGCTAGGACTCATAACTGTCTCTTCTTTATTTAGAAATAGGAGTATTTCTAACCAACAGTACCATGTCTCATCATGTCAGAAAGCAGAATTACAGTGTTAAAACTCAACACCACTTTTCCAATTTTTCTATACAGCCAATCTCCACCTACAATCCAAAGGCATCCTAAGTTTTACTTCATATATTAAAGTAAACACAAAATCACATAAAGCATCACAGATACTATAGCCATACAGAGCACATATATACATAGTATATATGCAATACACATAACTGATTAATTCCAGGACCTAAAATCAGGTTATATAAGCATACTGGATACATCTCCTGTGTCCTTAACCCAGCATTAAGTCTGACTTAATTTTCAGCAAGTAGGTTTTGGCCAACGCATCAGAACTCTGCAGAAGCAATTACGCATGCAAAAGTTGTCTGTGTATGATCTGAGTTTAACATACACAGTTACATGTTCATTCAGTCACAAACTACAGACATACAAGCTTACCAAACACAATACACAGCTTAAAAAATGTTGTATTAGCCTCTGTACAGCACAATATTTTAGTGTATAAAATGACAACCACTTGGGAGTTATTTTGGGACATTTGCTTGGGATTATCTTTGCAGAAATTACCATCTTTGATTTTTTACTGTTCAACGTTCTAGCAAATCTGAATGGAATAACTCCTCTTTGCATGTACAATGTGTCCTTTTCAGAATGATGCAGAGATGTGAAGACAGGAGAAACCAATAGCATTTTCAAATAAATTTAAGAGAAAAATATACACGGCACAGCACAGGCAGCAAACCTTGTCCCGTACACTTGCAAATTGTGAGCAATCTCTTTCAATTTTGGAGTGAAAGCATTTAGTAGTAGAAGCAATACTACTAAAAATGTGAACTTTCTTTTTTTCTTTTTCCTCCCCTTCTGTTTTATTTTCTTCACTTTCTCTCCCTTGCAGCAGGGTAGGAGGCTTGCTTAGCAATTGTAAAAGAGCCTTCTGCTCCCTGAAAACACTTTGAACACAATCTGCAGCGAAAGTTGGTGAAGCGAGAGAGATAAGAAGGGGCACTGACGATGAGAGGGAAGGCATCAAGCCGAGTTCTCACAAGAGGTTCAGCCACACAGCATCTGATCATTAATGTCCATCAAACATTTTGACTTGTGTCCAGCTTGCTAAACAGAATGGTGTAATGGCAATAAGATGAAGACCCCTATGCTGATACAGGCAGAAAGCCCAAACTTCCCATGTAGATTTCACTCCTGTCCGCCCTCGTAGGTTGTACTAAGGATGCCCTGCTACTGATTTGGACTACCTTATGAGTACTGCAAAAAAAAAAATAATGTTAAGCATACAGTTGGTGAGGTGTTGGGAGAACAGTTCCTCATAAACATAAGAAACATTTTCCAGAAAGTTAACCATGAAGTCTTCGTCAAACAGCAGTAAGAGAACAAGTCAGAATATCTGAAATGTATTACTCTCTCAATGATGTTGAGACTGATCTAAATGAGAAGGCTTTTTTATATGAACATAAATGAACTAGTTCCAATTCTGTATTTCAGAGTAATGAATCAGAATGTGTCTCTGCAGTGCTTACAGAATTGTACTTATAGACTGCGATTTTCAGACAGATGTCTTAAAATTCACAGTTACTTTGCTTCCGTCTTTTGAATCAAGAGACAACTTTTGTATTCTCCCTTTTGTCCCAGAACCAGCAATTTGTTACACGATTTGGCCACAATCATGTTTTGCCATGCTATGCCTGTTTGTTCTTAATACAGGGTGAGATTTGACACTACCTACATATGTTTTTCTTGAATATGTTATTTTGGACATAGTGCTCTTCATTCTGCTGCTCTGCATGTTTATAATGGAATTGTTTTTGTAATTATTACGTCTACAACTTCTAATGCATAGTTTTAATACACAAGGTTCCAGAAATTTCCACCCGTATGAGTACACCATTTCCAGGAGAAGAACCTTGTCAACTGGAAGCATAATACAAAGGGAGTTTTCATATTTGCATAGAAATTTTTCGATAGCAAAGTCTCCAAGGTGTCTCTTTTAACTCATGTATGCAAATTTGATATAATTAAACAAAATACTCTAAAGATGACAGAAAATAATGGTACTCAAGACAGGTTTAAAAATTGGCTTCCTCTTCTTTTATCTGGATTCTAGAAAGAATTTTGAAAGTATATTTAATTTGTGGTTTCCGTTTTCATTTCATAAACTCAGTTACTACTCAGTATCCTTTCTTTAAATAGATTTGTCTATTTCAATTTATGGCATGTGCTGTCCCTGTGGAACTTTAGAGAAAAACTGCACAGTCATTTATCTTTGTTATTTTGTGAAGGATTTGGAAGAAGTAAGCATATTATCTCAGTAGATTTAAAAATAATAATAGTCCTAAAACACCTTACATTAGCTGTTAATTGGAATAACATGCACTAAAAACAAACTACATTTTTTTCAAGGATCCAAATCTCTAGACAAACAGAAAGAAGCTGTGGCTTTTGCATCCGTTCATTTTTAATTGCTTAGTACAATTTAAAAAATCAGTTTAATTATATTCTAATCTAATAAAGTTATTATCCAGCATCACCTTTCATTTTCCTAATTAAACAAAGTATAATTTATTTTTCAAATTCTTTTAAAAAATCCTGACCTTTCTCTTTTCTGTTCTGTTTTTACAGCAATATCCAGTTGTGTTTGCATTTGCACAGTAAATTAATAGTATCAGTCTTGAACCATTGTTTAGATCTGAGAAAAGATCCTGACAATTTTTTCTGTAACAGTGTTATTTTACAGCACAGACACTGCATGTAATATTGCCATCCAGTTCAATATAGCCAAAGGAGAAAGATCAAGAACAGTAATTACAGTATTACAGTGTAATATGCATTTTTGTCTGCTTCTTTTTATTTGCATACTTATTGTGACTGTTTAGGGAAATGTGTGTTTGGCAGAGCATCTAGTCATTTCCTTGGATAATGATCTGATTTTAGGAATATTCAAGCAAAGGGATAATTTGTCCTCTCTTTGCCAATTTGCCTCCTCTTTTAAAATGACACATCTTAGGACTGTGTAAAGAAATATAGAAAGTGTACGGAAAAGTATGCTTGTGTGAAGAGAATAGGAACAGATTCATCCTGAAGTTATCTTTTGGTGCGAGAACTGAGCCTATTAAGGAATTGAAATTTACAATCTTTCAGTCTACATCAAATTTTAAAGAACGAAAATTGAAGATGAATCTTAAGCATTTTGTTTTCCTCATCACTATGATTTTCAAAAAAATCTGAGTTTTGTGCATGTTTTAAAGATAACATTTATTTCATTTGAAGAGTTGAAAAGAATTTCACAAACAGAACTATAAAAAAATCATGGAAATACTTAAGTTTTCTTCTGGATGACAAGCTGAGTGGTGAGTTGACACATGGGAGGAAAGGGACACCATCTTGAGTAACCTTGACAGGACTGAAAGATGGGACCCTGTGAACCTCATGAAGTTCAACAAGGCCAAGTACAAGGTGTGCACCTGGGTCAGGGCAATCACAGACATGAACACGGGCTGAGTGCTCAGTGGGTAGACAGCAGCCTTGAGGAGCAGAACGTGGGGGTACTGGAGGATGAAAAACTAAACAGGAGCCAGCAGTATGCTCTTACAGCTCAGAAAGCCAATCATGTCCTGGGCTGCCTCAAAAAAGGGGCAGCCAGCAGGGCAAGGGAGGTGTTAGTAGCCCTTTGCTCTGCCCTTTCAAGGCCCCACTTGGAGTACAATGTCCAGCACAAGATATGGACCTAATAGAGCTTTTCCAGAAAAGGGCCATCTAGATGATCAGAGGGCTGGAGCATCTCTCCTGTGAAAATAGGTTGACAAGCTATTCAGCCAGAAGAAGAGATGGCTCTGGGGAGACGCTATTGCAGCCTTCCAGTATCTGAGAGCAGCCTATGGGAAAGCTGGAGAGGGACTCTTTGTCAGAGAATGTAGAGATAACAGTTTTAAACTAAAAAATAGTAGGTTTATATCAGATCATGTTGGAAGAGATTCTTCTCTTAAAGGGTGATAAGGCACTGGAACAGTTTGCCCAGAAGAATCCCTGGAGGCGTTCAAGGCCAGGTTGGATGGGGTTTTGGACAACTTGGTCTCATGGAGGTGTTCCTGTACATTAGCAGCAGGGATTAGAACTAGATGAACTTTAAGATCTCTTCCAACCCAAACTATTCAGTGAGTCTATGCTTCTGTTCAGCTACGAATGAGCAACTTTGGGCAGAAAAAGAAGTTAATAAAGAGAAGCAAAACCATAAAAATAACAATAATTTAAATAGTATTTTAAAAGACTTCTACTATTTCCTAGCAAACCAAAACAAAAAAGAAAAGTATTGCATGATAGGAATTTTAAAATGAAATAGTATGTTTCCACTGTACTTGCACCTGTAAAAAATATAGGACAATGTGCTAGTAAAATGATCCACTGGGTATTCCCTCAGATTACAGCTACAGTAATAACAACAAAATAACAATGTTATTAGGCAAGCTCCCTGTTCTTTATAAATTAATCTACAGCTTTCACTTATACTGGATTCATCTGGACTTGAAATTTCAGTAAGGAAATGGTTGAGTCTTCTGGGTACAGAAATTTTGGTTAAACTTTCCATGGTTTTCTTACCTTCATGAAATATATTTAAACTAACATGTCTGTTTAGACATAAAACTTATTTTGCTTAGTGTGCTTGAGCAATTCAACAATATATTTCTTCAATTTCCCCCTGCATCCTGCTACAGTTTCTTTAGTCTCCCTTCATTACTTCATTGTTTTTCTTCTCAGTGGTCATTGTCAAACAGTAATAAACCGCAATGGAGTGATAGGGAAAACTGACATTCCAGCTGAGAGGAGGATTGATGATGTGTGGGAAGTAGTAATGGAGAGGTATTTGGACTTCTCACATTCTTGTTATATTGTTCTAAAAGCATTTCAACAACTGTTCTGATAATGATTATGAAATACAGCAGAGCTCTCTAGGGACAGACTTTGCCAGTCTCCTTAAATGCATTTAACTGCTAACTCCCTAATATTTCTTGCAAAGTCAAGTACTTGCTTGAGTATTTTGCTTTACTAAGCTTTACACAGCACATACAGTACAAGTAAAAGCATGACTCTGCAGCTCCACACTGGTCACCATATAACATAGTGAAAGGAAGGTGGTAGTATGCTTTTGCATGGTTAATATTTATGGCACTGAGTTTTATGAGAGATATTTTTAATATTACGTACCACAGGAAGCACTCTGTCCCTGCCATTAGTTTAGTTTTTCAGTAATTGCTCTTCATAGTTTACCTGCTAGGTAGCTGAGCATGTAGTATTCACATTCGGAGCAGGAGAGGGCAGGGACTGGGCATACCTGCTGAAAACTCTTGCAAACTTAAATAACAGCTAAACGTTCCAGTCTTGCTGCAAAGAGTTATCATGTTCCATTAACCATGTTCCAATTCCACCCTGATCCAACAGTTTGAAGCTCTTTAAACAAATGTTTCCCAGAGCCTAGATTTACTTATCTTTGAATTAGCAAGTCTACTGCTACATTCAAAATAATGTTCAGACCTTCAAGTTCAAAGCTTTAAAATAATTTCCATCCAGTCCTATATAGAGAGCATTAGAGGAATTACCTGTTTGATGCTAGCTTACTACAGAAATTTGAAAAGGTCTTAAATTTATGGTATATATATTTAGGGATAAGGATATTGAGGTATTTGGAAATTTGAAAACCTAGAGATGTATCACTGTAATACTGCAAAGTTGTAGAGAAATGTATACATAAGTTATAAAATGAGCGTAAGTTCTCTGAGACAAGACACAAACTCTGCCTCCCAACCCTCTGTTATAACAATCAAACTTCCATTAAGAAATCAAGTAAAACAAAGCAACAAAAGAAAGGTAGAAGGAAAAACAAAAGCATTTGCTTTTAAAGTTAATTGCAGTTTAGACTTGATGACCTAGCACTGCTGTGAAAAATAGCTTTTTTCAGTTTCTTTTTTTTTCTTGCAGAATTGCATTATTACCTCAGGGTAGTTTTAAAGGACAGAAGATGATGTATGTCAGTTGACAACGAATACAGCTAGTTGATATGTCAGGAAGTACTGACTGTCAGGTCACTACACAGTGAAACTGTATTTTTAGATTTATGTAAAATAAGTTTTTTTCCTTTCCTTCAGAATCCCCTTTTCTTTTCCCCCACGCTGACCACTTGCACATACCAGGCATGTGTGCCCTTCCACTTTCACATAGTAACATATCCAGGAGATAGACTTTGATATTAACCTACCATTCGGATGCCGTTCTCAAAGGCCTGACGTGCTAGAGAAGCAGGTCCATCTACAGTTTTGCCATCGTCATCAGGCCCCCAGCTAGCGCTGTAGATGTGGATGTGCTGAGGATTAAGGCTCAGAGACTTTGCTTCTACCATGTCTGTGACATCTCCATCCAGCATCCGTACACCTTCAGGATGAAAGGTACAATCAACATGACAACCAAACAAAAAGATTCTTTTTTCTTTTTCTTTTTTCAGAGATAATGGCTGTGTGGGACATTGGATTAAGATTTCTAACGTGGAAAACAAAATCTCTTTGGATTTGTGTTTCTCCAACAACAAACTTTTCCATATGAAGAAATACTGTAAGGGAGTAGTATCATGGTCTTTGAGTTTTGAAAACTGTCTTCAAGTCATTTAGCCACTGAATAACCTTTGAACTTTAACAAGTTTCTATGCTGAAACAAATTAAAAAATAACTTGAATATTGAAATGTTTGTATATTTCATTTGAAGACAGTATGTGCTTCTCATTCTCCTTTTTTACTGCAGTGAAACTGCAGCACTTAATTGAAGACATTCACAGTCCTAAGTACGCTGAAAATATAAAAACAGGATATCCATTGACAGGTAAGCATGGGAACATTCCTTCAGTGTATCAGATGGCAAAGAATAAGGTGAAGGGAAAGCTCTTATGTACAAGCAGATAACCATGTAGCAGCATGGAGACTATAGGAAGCCACTAGCAAATACTGTATGTGTCACACTGTTCCACTTGAAACTAGAATACCGTGAAATCCTCGCATGTATTTCATGGAAGCTTTTGTACAGTACAATCTGAAAATTTTGTCTTAAAACAATCTTTTTGCATGGGCTTTGACAAGTCAATGTGCCAGCACTTCTGAAATGAATGGTATCATGATACTTTAAGATCAGTAGACTAAGTAAGGCAAGTTTAAATTTGGAAACTGAAAAGATCCTTCTGTTGTTTTTTTTTTTTTTTTTTGACTAAGACTTTGACTGAAGTTAAATTCTGTCTGAGAAAACCACCAGTATCAGTTTTAACCTACACAGGAAAGAGGACCTCCATACAGTTAGTATGATGTTTGATCAAAGGGATATTAAGTATTACATCATAATTAGCATGTAACTGCAGAGACTAATGACCACTTCCAAAATTAACCGGTTTGAGGCTTATTCCCCTTTAAAAGCCCATTGGTATTTATAAGCCAAATTTACATATTTTAATTACGGACACATTCCACTTTGCTCATGAGTTCAGACTGCAGTAACTTGAGTGTTTACAAAGACCTTGACTTTCAATTAACAAAAAAGTATAGAGGCTGCTTTGTTGATAGAGGGTCTTTTTTTCCTTCATTCTAATTGACTCAAAAATGAAAAGTGATCATATTTCGAAGTTCACACAAAAGCTGCCTATGTTTTGTGAGATAATAAACTTGTCCAAACAGTGATCTCACTGTGAACTTTACTTTATAAAAAAGCCATTAAAACAACTTTGGGAATCTCAGGTTTTATTTTAATTCCTAAGCATAATCTTAGAAAACTAATGATGTTTGGAAGCTACGTTCTCATTTCTTTCAAGCACATTGAAATATATTTCATTCAAAATACAGAGACAATGAAAGGTACACTGCATTTGAAAGAAGGAAGATAAAGCTTCTCCTTATGTTTCTGTGGCTGTGTAGCAAACCTAAGTCATACAGCATTTACCCAGTGAACAATAACACCTGATGCTGCCATGGCATCTAAGTAATTCACACCAGGTTTTTTAGTTGATGGTGAAGTGGTTACATCTAAAGCAAGACAGACAAGGCTATGCCTTAGGTGAAGCCCTGTTCTGCCTACAATTGATAGACATGCTTCAAGGGTAACTTTGAACAAGGATGTCTCAGTGGCTATTTAAAATACAACATCAACTACAAAGCACAAAACAACACACTCTTTCTCTCTCCTCTTCCTTTATTTATTTATTTATTTTTTTGAAATGTCTGTAGGAGTTAATTTTGCCGATCACAGAACCTCCAAAGTGCATTTGGCATGTGGTGATAGCACAACAAAAGCTGTCCAGAAGGCAGTTATCAGACTGTGTTTCCAGACTGTTCCACCTAAGACTTTGGAGCTCTGTAAACTTTTTCCAATATCTACAGTAAGTGCCAAAATATAAGTGGCATTTTAGTCAGAACAAACTTTCAGCAAATCACAGGAAACATGCAAAACTAAGCTGAAAGAAGGTTTTCTTTTAAAATGTTTGTCTTTAATCAGCATCTGACTTAAGCT
>PPHD01000213.1:15784-49064 GCA_002909625.1 Bambusicola thoracicus | reverse complement strand
AAAAAAAAAAAAAAACAAGGAATAAAAGTGACTGGTGCTAACCTGTTAGACTTTTGAATGAGACAATTAAATTTATTAGGTAAGTTAGAAATACGTTCTCTGAAAAAGTGTAATCTTTACTAACAAAACCGAAGTGATAACCTGGATGCTGATGAATTCTAAAACTGGATTAAGGTTTCATTGTTATATGGATAGCTTTTTGAATCAATTCCTATTGATCTGTTCACAGTTCATCATTTACATGCCAAACTTGATCAGAGATTTTTTCAAGACTTAATTTTAAGTTTATTTTTCATGTGAAGCTGAATTTTCAAGCCAAATTTTCTTAATTTGAAAAAAGCTAGAATAGTTGAAATTGACACAGCAATATTTTAACCTTTTATCGAATTACTTTCCATAGTCCAAAGTGTATCATTCAGAAATCACAAAGCATAGATTACTACAGTCTTTAAAATGTAGTATACTTGAACATAACACCCCAGTGTATGTATTTCACTAATAGACCACTGCTTGCACGGTGAAATGTATATGGATGAAGTGCAGCTTCCCAGAGGGAGGCTGTGTTGGTGAGAAACCCCTCCTGGGTACAAAGCTTAAAAAGAGCATGAGATGGCAAGGAACAAGATTTTTTCAGCAGAGAAAAGGAACAGATAAAATTCACACCTGGATCTCCAGTTTCTCTGGTATTCACAGCACCTAAGCACCATCAGAAGGTTAGAGTTCCACCAGATCACCAAACAGACCCCAAGGTCAATGTTATGTTTATACACGTCAAACAGATGATGTGTACTGAGGGGTTGCAGATCATGAAGCAACTTTCAGTAACATGGGATTAAATGCAACCTGAAACTGAACCCCAAATTCTACTTGAAATGAAAGTAGCCGCAGTGCTAGATGAACTTCTATTTTCAGTAAGAAATAGGCAAAAGTGGCATGGAGGTATGATAACATGTACTCATTAAAGAACATTAAAGAACAGTATGAAATTTAATGTGAATTTCAGATAGAAAAAAAAAAAAAAGCCTATTCTAGAGAAAATTAGATCTTTGGACAGTTTTGTGATATGCAAGTTAAATAAACTTTGCTGAATATTTCACCAACCTTCCCACACTGGAAAATCCTTTTTATCATCTTTAGTGCAGTAATGTTATAAATTTATTTTGTTAGCAGATTTTTATGTTAGACTGTTGCTTCTCTGCCAAGATTATTGCTAATTGCATTCCACATTTATATGGGAAATGACAAAATTAAAAGTTGTTTTATTCATTTCAAGGTCGTATGTATAAAACTGCATATCTCAAAACAGCTTCCCACTGTGAGAATTAATCATATATGCAGTTCAATTTGTTTTAACATGTTATCTTTTATGGGTCCTTTAAGTAATATTTCAATTATGTTGTGAAAGGAAAGACTTTGTAAAATCTTGCATATAAAACATTATGTTCCTCCTACACTGCTTTTCATTTTCTCTGTCCTAGATTCTTCTTGAGATCTACAGTTCAGAACAAACTCTGAATCTTGCCATTGAAATTAGAAAAGCTCCTCGTTAATCACTACAATGATTACTAACTAGATCAATAAATATGATGAAACTGATGCTTGAGATTGATTAGTTTTCCTTTCGAGCTATGAGAACTTTCAAGGAAAATGAAATCCCCAAAATTTCAAATTACAGTTTATGGAGACAGCATATTATAGGACTTAACCACTAACAGGAGGTAAACCATGTAAGGTGCTTTCAAACTAACATTTTTTGTGAATGTATATATTTCAAAACACAACAATGTCCTATATTGGTAGGATGCTTGCATGATACACAACTTGTTTAAAAAAGATGGTGCAGTCCTAGAACAAAGCATACTGCCTTTCTACAAAGGCCTATCTTGATAAACTTCAAGGGTCAATGCTTCATTTCACTGGATCCCTTGCCAGCATATATTGGTGGGAAATAAGTTCCCAGGCTACTAAATAGCACTTTGAAGAGACACTCAGCTAAAAGGTTTAGCACTTGTCCTTTGTGTTCATGTCAGTGTGATGCAGTATTACAGAACAGAAACATGAAAGGATGTTTGGCTATGAGACATTCTGCCCATCTACAGATGGGTCCTCTACCTGATGTCTGAAAGAAAGAAAAGGAATGGAAAGAAGAAAAGCTTTCTTTTGTTACGATTCATAAGGAAAGACACATTTAAAAAATTGCCATTCAAGGTGATACTCAAAGATTTGGGCTCAAGAGGCTACCAGGTAAAAGAAAGATGTGACATCCATTATCTTCAAAACAGTTGTACTTAGACATTTATGGAATTGGCTAACACTTTCTACCATAATTTCTCATATGATTCGGATTACATTTAACTACTTCAGCTAATTTTTCCTTTCAGACGACAATGCAAACTTTTTTCAAAAATGTTTTTATTTTCATTTTTGTCTACGTGATAGACAGAACACACACACACATGCACACACACAAACACAAAAAAGAAAATGCAATTCAGATTGATTTTCATCTCTCTCTATAAGTTCACCAGTCTGTCACTAACAACAAGCCAGTAAGTTGTCAAAGACCTACATCAGAAGACCTTAGTAAAGATGAATGCTCTGCCTTATGATGCCTCTGCTATTAGAGGGATAAATTGAAACAAACCAACTGTCAAAGAAATATGCCTCTGTGAATAGCAGTGTGCCACTTTTGGTGTGCATGAACAATGCTTGAGCACCTGGACAGTAAGGATCCTTTGACAGCTCCCCGAGAATAAGATAAGCAAGAGAAATGTAAAAGCTGTACATTGTTCTGTTATACAACATGACTTTTTTCAGTAATAGATTTTAGTAGATTTTCTCTAGAACTGAAACAGGTCAATACTTCAGGCAAGGGATGGAAAGGGATGGAAATGCGCATGTTCCATGATTAACTGTCACTCTCCATTCCAGGAACATACAATTTAAACATATGTCATTGACTTTGAGAAAAGGAGGAAGGTATAAGGCACCAGGTAAGATAAAAGTTAATTGATTCACAGCTTGGCTCTGAACGTTTAGAGTAGGAAATATTCAGTTAAGGAAGAAAGCTGCCAGTTATTTTGAAAATCCCTTTCCACGTAAATTGGCTCTGCATCTCAGAGTCTCCATCTCTGACAACTACTCATTAAGCCCGGCAAACACTCTGAACACACATTTCTTTGCAGTACTTTATTCTTTGGAACTCACCAAGGACTTTGGAACACAAAAAGCTCAGGAGACTGAACGATTTAAAGCCCTACAGCTTTTCATGACACTAACATTACAGTCCAACCCACTTCAACCTGTCACCACGGAGTCTTTTCAGACTAGGAAGTGAAGGAAAAAAAGTTTCAGAGTATTTCAATGCAAGCCCATCACAAACGTCTCTGGTCATATCAGTAATTTACTGAGGTTTTCTAAGAGATACTCAGCACAGAAATGAGCTTGTGTAAAAAATAAGGAAAACACAGGCTTGTTTGTTTGTTTTCATCAGGGGAAATACTGACAGAAAACTTCACATCCTTTGAAAATTCTGTGCTGTACATATTGTGAGTGGATATCAAATAACTGTAAAAAGATAGAATAGATAGTCTAAAAGTTTACATAAAGTTATGTTCATTTTAATAGGCTATGCTTGAACAGCTGCTACTTTATTTTTTATAATACCACCTTCTTCCTCAACAGAACCACATAATAAACACATTAAGCTATCTATAAAAACAATGCATTGATATAAAAAAGTGTTTATTATAAATTACTGTAGAATCCCAGTGACAGAACATGTAATGTGAACTAATCTGGATTTCCATAAACCACTAATTAGTCAGTGCTCTTCTCTTCTGCCTAACAAAATTACAAACTTCACATTGAATATATTTCACAGAAAATTAAAATTACAGATTTAAATGAACTTAATAGGTTCTGCTTTATCCAAATCCAAAATTTTGATCAGCAAAGTTCTGATTCTGTTGCCATAGGGAGATACTGCTGCCATAAGTCAGGGGACAAACCTGAAAAACTAGTTTACACGTGGTAACATGGACTGAAACTTGTAGCCACCACTGCGTGTTAGTATGAACTACATAATCGCCACTACTGTTTCCATTATCCAAGTATGGTTGACCTATATCATTATGAAATCCAAACATCTACAGTTACATCTGCATCACTGACAGTGAATAATAAATGGTAAAATAAACAGTTTTTCAAACCTCTGTGTGGAGGAAGAATAGAATTTTAGCCAGCTATTCTTACGTAGAAGAAAATAGTCATTTATTTTTTGAAAAACTCTTCCACAGCTGAAATTTGAAGTGTGCTCAGATGTCTCTCTTACATTGGAATATATTTGTAAGTAGGTAACTGTGATATCTTAGACACTTCAATGTAATAACTGCTGGGGAAAATATGTACTTTAACAGCAATGATCAGAAATGCATTTTGTCAGAAATGAACGTTATTGCATTCTTGAATAATGCCTTATGTAATTCAGAAGAAATTATGTCTTAGATCTGTTCACATATATGGTCTTTAATCTGGAGGATGAAAAGTACTTTCTAAACTGGCACTAGGTTGGGACATTGTTCCCACAATGTCTGAAAAAAGGCATATAAAGGAATTCACAGAAGTTGAAAGTATAGGCAAAGGAAAAAATCTGTTACCTTCAAAACACAATCTGCTACTACCGAAAAATAATAAGAATAAAGCTATTTCATGAAGGGGAGATATCTGGAAATCAACAGTGGAGAAAGAAATGGCAGAGTAAATGTGAAAAACAAGTTACACAAATCTTCAATGTGAGATATCAGGAGAAATGCCAAAGACTTGGGTGTTACATAGCACAGACAGGATCCTCATTGTGAGCATCAAGTAGTGTTGTAATGTGGTTACAGCACAGGACTGGAAGCTGGCTTGAGTCAGGTTCCCCAAGGCTAATGACTTTATGCATGATTATGGGAAGTTACTTAAAGAATAACTTGAAAACAACTCATCTATTCCTCACAAATAAATCAACAATGACAGCATTAAAACAACCACATGGAACACTTCAAATCCCAGACATTTTAAACTTAACAGTATGGGTAATAGTTATCCTGCCCTGCCATTCCTTCTAAATTCGTCTTCTATTAGTAGCAGGCAGCTAATTTGTCACAAGTATGAAGTTCAATGCAAACACAGCAAAGGAATGTGGTTCCACAATATTAATTACCATTTTGCAGTTTGTTTATGTGAGTGTGTAAATTAATCACAGTGTTTAAAACAAATTGGTCTTTTCCTGTATTTTCTACCAAAGAGAAAACAAACAATGAATAACAGGACTGAGGGAACTATTATAGCATGACATGGAGTGAGAAATAGGCAAACGAAATCAGCAACTATACTATTTAGCCATGTATGTAGTTTTATGTAGCATTCTATATATATTAAAATACACACATATATATATACACACACACATACATTTACAGATATTCTAACCAAGGGTTAAAATTTTAATTCAGGTAGCTTTCTGCAGGGAAAAAGGTGTTGGTGGATAGAAATAAAATAGCTCAAAAGACATCAAAGAGCAAAACAGGTGAGTTTTTGTTGTAGCTTTTTTCTTTATACAGCCTCTCATATTATTGTACAGTAAGCTTCTAAAGTCAGGAAAACCAAATCACAAGTATAAACAGTGCACTTCAGTTACTGTGCACTGGAATTAAACCGCCTTAGAACAGCATTGCGGCGAACACTGTCTTAGAAGAAGCTTGTTATATCTTATCAAAAGCACAATTATGTTTGCCTTTGAAACAGAATAATTATGAGGCTGTTTTGAATTCCAGGTTCCCAACACATAACCAAAATAATCCTTTTTTCACCTAACTCAAGTTATTGAAGATACTGTATGACTGATGGAAAGTCACAGAATGAGAAGGACGTTCCCCATGCAATTTTACCACTCTTTAAGCATTTGAGGTTAGTTGAACCCTCTTTGTGTGCATCCCAAGGAACAGAGGGGTGTATGCACTTAGGAAGAACTACACATCTGTCTATACTGCTCCCATCCTTAAATTGAGACATGGTAGTTTCATCTGCTCACTCAAGACATACAGGGAAGAGAATAAATGAAAGCCCAAATTCAAATCTCATACATATGGAATTTGGCAAACAAAAATGGTATAGGAACAACAGTACTATAAATCTTAATGAGGAAAAAAGATGTGCAAAATCAGGCATTTTTGTAGAGTAAGAACTCTCATAATCACCTTGCAAAAATGGCCAGTGTAGTTATTTTTTAAAACTTGAACTTACTGACTCAATACAGTAATTAAACTGGTCCCCCCCTAGTCTGAAACAGTGTCAGGGAACAGAACAGATCATCAGCTAAATCATACATCTTAAACTCTGCATCATCCCGATAACCTTGGCTTTTAGTAATGGTTAGGTAACATTCTACTCTTGCGTAAAGAAAGAAATCTTTGTGACTTTGCTAAAATTACAAAGTAGAATTAAGGAATCATAAAGTCATCAAGATCGGAAAAGACCTCCATGATCACCTAGCCCAACTGTCCACCTGCTACCAGTATTTTCTCACTAAACCCTTCCTCTTAGTACAACATCTAAACATTCCTTGAACACCTCCAGGGATGGTGACTCCACCACATCCCTGGGCAGGCCGTTCCAGCATCTGACCACCTCTCTGGGGAAGAAATATTTCCTAAGCCACTCCCAGTATCATCTCCTTCTTGGTCCAGATACAATCCTGCTCACAGATATCATTACTGCCAGCAGATGAGGGCAGTAAATAATTTACATAGAATCGTTCAATGTTTCAGGTATCTCTGGTGGAAGACCACTTTCCCTCCATAAAGACAAAACACTCTGCTTCTTTTGAAAGAAGCAAGAATACATGCAGGCCTGTGGCTGCCTCTCCATGTTTTCTATATGAGGCTGAGCAGGGCTGGCACACACATTAGGCAACCTATGGAGGAGCAGCTGATAGCAGTTTCTAGAGATACATCTCATTTTTCATTTCAGTTTCATCATATTGATAATGCAAGCAACATATCAAATGAAATTGAAGATAATTTTCTTTCTTGGAAAAGTGCTAATATCCAGTCACTACTCCAGTGCCTATTGTTTGCCACCAAATTACCTGCTTTAACATTATTACTCTGTTGAGAAATTACACAGTTGAACCTTCACTATCTAAACACAAACACGCTGGATACATGCATGACTATGAAAGATTATTTGTCTCTTGCTTCAGTTGTTGCTACAGTCTTATGATTTGGAAACTTATGAAATGTATTTGAAGTGCAAAGCATTGGACATGTTACTTTCATACAGTGTGACTCTAATTCTGAGACGGAGCAGTTAGATGGTGGATATGGAAGTGCTAGAAAGCTGAGGGTGAGGATACATGGAACACATGGCCTTCGTGCCTCCTCTGTCTACACTGAACTGTCTCTCAGAGAACCTGTAGGATAATGAATCCCTGAGGTTAGTTGTAGAGAATAACACCTAGGGAGTGAGCAATACTGCCTACAGAAATAAGATAAATCCTGAACAAGAAAGCTGCAGAGGAAATAAAATCTCTAACAGTTTATATTCTCATTCCACAGACAATGCACTGTCCTCTAAAACAGTGCTTTATTCAAGTTTAAGTCTGTAAATGCTGGCTTAAGCTGAAGAAACACTGAGTATTTAAAGTAAATAGATGACCAAAAAATAACCTTAGCAGGTGCCTCACAGGCACTCTCTTTCCACGCCAAAAAAAAAAAAAAAAAAAAAAAAAAGCAAACAAACAAAAAAAACTTACAACATGATGATAATCTTGGAATTTTCAAAGCCAACATACTACACAGGCATGTAATTACAAGTACAAAAATCCCTACATAATCTAGCAAAAAAGCAGAATTGAAAACACCCATATGTCATCATCAGAAGTGACTAGAAATAAATGTGTATCAATAAGAAACTTCAGAAAACCACTAGATATGTTTCTAGATGTTGTTATCACTGCTTCATCAATACATATTTTACTAAAAAGCTGCACTGATTTAAGTGGAAAGATTTTAAATTAAACATGGTTAAACAAACAAGTAAAAATTTTTGCTACCAGATTCCTTTAGGATTTTAAAAAATGTGTTAATTACAGCAAACAAACAATTCAAATTAGCATAAATATATTTAACAGATGAAATTTCTAAACAATTCCTTATTTTTATCATGCAACTACATGGCTAATTAGCATAGTGTAAGGTTCCGTTAGTGTTTTTTTAGTCTAGAATCAATCCTAATTTGTGATATTCCCAAGGCCTCAGATTGCAAAGAAAGTTGGTGTAATTCTCAATATTCCTTTACACAAATTAGAAACTTTTGGTATGCCTTATGATTGCTTCCTAACCTTAACTGTGGGTTTATTTAGTAAGCTTCATTAATGAACTGCTACTATTTTTTATGGTTATATGGCTATGTAAAGTTGACAATTTCATATTTATAATATTTATAATTTTAAATGGTTTTTAAATGCTTTACAGTAAGAACTGGAATACTGACACAACAAGTATTTTTGGAAAATCCACTTGTATCATAGAATCATAGAATTAGAGAATGGTTTGGGTTAGAGTTTCGTTTGCCAGTATGAGCCTATACAAAACACTTCTACTAGAAGAGCCACAGCTTAATAATGATAATTTTCAGAATGAAATGTAAATTTGATATCATTTCCTTAGCTTTCTCTAAGCAAAACACTGCATCTGTAAATAATGCAAAACTAAAAGCTGAGAATATCTCAGTCTTTCTGCATAACCTAGCAGACTGTAAAGCCAGTGAAAGGCAGGAATATTTTGCTTCACCTCCGTACTAAGCAGAAATCCACCCTGTAATTTAAAAGAATTTACAGTGCAACCAAATGATGCATAAGGAAACCTAGGAACAAAGCATTTTGATCATTCTGTGGTTGGATACACTGTTTTTTTCATTGTTGCAGTGTTTGTTTGTTTTTCCCTAAATTATCTGCATTTCACACAGTTACACGTGCATGTGTGTATGTGCAAAGAAAGATATAGGAAAGAGATACTGAGGGACTTCTAAGGAAATTTTTGTGCTCATTAGGGAGGTTACTTGCTACTTCTAAGGGAGAATGTTCTGTTATTTTATGTCTCAATTTTTAAAATCCTTTCTAGGTAGAACAAGGCACGTAGGGGTACAGGTAAAAATATTAAAACATCTGCACATTGGGCTGATCAAACAGGCAGCTAAGCCCTTCTTCTGGATCCTTCCTTACTACCCCACACTGGGATGCAGAAGAGAAACAGAAGGGCCAAAGCATGAAAACTTTTGAGCTGAAATAAAGATGGCTTAATAGAGAGGGAGAAAAAAGTGATAAAAACGAAATTGCTCATCACATCCCACGTGCAGACAGACGTCCAGTCAAAGTCTGAGCAGCAGATAGTTTGGAAAAATACTCCCTTTCCACCCATTTTATTGCTAAGCACAATATTACATGTCATGGACTAACCATTTTGGTCATCTGGGGTCAGTGATCCTGACTCTGCCCTATCCCAGCTCCTTGCTCGAAGAGCTGTCATTAACAGGGAAAACATTGACACCGAACTGGCAGTGCTCAGCACCAACTGAAACACAGGTGAGTTATCAACACCACTTTGGTCAGAGATCTTAAGCACTATACAATACAGGTTGCTGTGGAGAAAATTAACTCTGCCCCATCCAGACCCTGTACAATCTGGTATAACTATGAAAAACAAGACATAAATACAAGATAGTAAACACTTTTTCAGCACTACCCACATTCCGAGACTGCCATGGTTAGAACAAAGTAACATTAATGCCTACATTATTTATCACCTCATATTTGTAGCTGTGAGCCTTTTGTGTTACACATACATTATGCACTTAAATACTTAATGTTCCACATATTCTGCTTCACAAGATTTTGTATGATGATATGTTATCACAGAATCATAGAAGCATAGAATGGTTTGGGTTGGAAGGGACGTTTAAGATCACCCAGTTCCATCCCCCAGCTATAGCCAGAGGTACCTCCCTCTAGACCAGGTTGCTCAATGCCCCACCCAGTCTGATCTTGCATGCCTCCAGGGAGGGGGCATCCACAACCTCTGTGGTCAGCCTGTTCCAGGGTGTCACCAACCTCACAGTAAAGAATTTCTTCCTGATATCTAGTTTAAATCTGCCCTCTTCCAGTTAAAAGCGGTTTCCCCTTGTCCTGTCCGTACATGCCCTTATAAACAGTCCCTCCCTAGCTTGCCTGTAGGCCCCCTCCAGGTGCTACAAGGTCGCTACAATGTCCCCCCAGAGCCTTCTCTTCCCTAGGCTGAATAGCCCCAATTCTCTCAGCCTGTCCTCACAGCGAAGGTGCTCCAGCCCTCTGATCATCTTTGTAGCCCTCTTCTGGACCTGCTCCAATAATTCTATGTCCTTCTTGTGTTGGGGGCCCCAGAACAGGACACAGTACTCCAGGTGGAGTCTCACAAGAGCAGAGCGGAGGGGCAGAATTGCCTCTCTCAACAGCTAGGTTATGTTTCTGTGGATGCAACCCAGGGTATGACTGGCCTTCTGGAATGCAAGTGCATACTGCTGGCTCATGTTGAATTTTTCATTAACTGACACTCCTAAATCCTTCACCAGCCAACCTGTATCTGCGTTTGGGATTGCTCTGACCCAGGTGCAGGACCTGGCCTTTGGTCTCGTTCAACTTCATGACGTTGGAATGGGCCCACCTCTCCAGGCTGTTCAGGTCCCTCTGGATGGCAGCCCTTCTCTCTAGAGTGACAAATGTATCACTCAGCTTGGTGCTGTCTGCAAACTTGCTGAGGGTATACTTTATCTCACTGTAATCAGCCACTGTATCGTCCACTATTTAATCTAATTCATGGTTTTCATCCTTCTGAGATCCCATCTGGAGTACTGTGTTTAGCTCTGAGGCCTGCAGCATAAGGACCCAGATATGTTCAAGTGAGCTCAGGACCACAAAGATGTTCAGAGGGCTGAGCACGTCTTCTGTGAAGACATGCTTACAGAGTTGGGGTTATTCAGCCTGGAGATGAGAAGATTCTGAGGAGATCTCATTGCAGCCTTCCAGTACCTAAACAGGACCTACAAGAATGCTGGAAAGGAACTCTTTTCCTGGAGTGGACAAGGGGGTAATTACTTTAAACTGAAAGTGGCTATGTTTAGGTTAGAAACTAGGAAGAAATCTTTTACTCAGGGTGGTGAGGCCCTAAAACATGTTGCCCAGAGAAGCTGGATACCCCATCCCTGGAGGTGTTCAAGGCCAGGTTGGATGGAAGAAACTAATCTAGTGGATGGCAATCTTCTTCATGGCAAAGGGGTTGGAACTAAGTGGTCTTTAAGATTCCTTCCAACCCAAAATACTCTGTGATTCTATTATTCTATGACCCAGACTGGCAGATACATAGCAGCTGTATATATATCAAGTGCTTGATATATCTCCTTTTACCTAAAATCCTCCACAGTAAGCCCTATCATTTCTGTGTAATGAGAAATTAAATGGAAAAATTACAAGCTTCTAAAAATATGTAGCAGCTGAAAGCATTCTACTGAAAGCACATACAAAGCAGAAATAAAGCACAGCATATAGATACAAGAAAGCAGATCTAGACTTTCATGTTTAGATATGCTTCGCAGCAAAAGCAGTCCACTGGACCAAACAAAAACAGTCTGGGACAACACTTTTGGTGAAAAAGGTATATTTGTTGCTTCATACAAGGAAGACATTGACAGTTGTAAAGATTCTGGGATTGTGTTTTCACAGAGGAGCGGTAATACAGTAATACACAGGCATACCATGGATAGCTCTTTACTTGTTACCCATTCTGCATACTCCACTTGTATGACTGTTTTGGCAGTGTGGCAACTGTTTGAAGAAAGAAATAATTTATAACTCTGAATCCTAACCAAGTTCTAATTTAAAAAAATATTGCCTATCTGTTTTGAATTCTGACTGCAATTTCAATTAGACATGCACTGTGCTTAATGCTAAATTCCATTCAGAGTGGAATAGAAGTAGCTATTCTTTAAGTATGCCTTTCTGAGAGCACAAGAGCACTTTGCCCCCCAGCACAGGAAAACAAGAAGAGAAGACAGGAAACCTGAATGGTTGGCCAAGGACCTGCTGGTCAAACTGACGGATAAGAAGGACATGTACAAGCAGTGGAGGCAGGCATGTGTAGCCTGGGAAGAATAGAGGAATACTGTACAGACATGCAGAGATGCAATTCAGAAAATCAAGGTGCAGATGGAACTGCATTTGGTGAGCGATGTGTAAAATAACAAGAAAGGATTTCACAGTTACACTGGTCAGAAGAGAAAGGCCAAAGAGAGCACAACCCCTTTGATAAATGAGAAGGAAAAATTGGCTACAACAGACAAAGAGAAGGCTAAGGTACTACATAAGTTCTTTGCCTCAGTCTTCACTGGCAGCCAGGTTTCTTGTGTCTCTCACATCTCCGAACTTCACATCCCTGAACCTCAAGGTGAGAGCTGGAGGAGCAAAATCCCTCTCATTGTAAGAGAAGAGCAACTCTGAGCCTACCCAATGAGACTGAATGTGTACAAGTCTATGGGGCCCAATGACATGCATCCCAGGGCCCTGAAGGTACTGGCCATTGTGGCTGCTGAGCTGCTCTCCATCATATTTGAAAATACATGGCTATCAGGTAAAGTCCCCGGTGACTGGAAAAAGGGAAACATCACTCCCATTTTCAAGAGAGGGAGAAAGGAAGACCCAGGAAACTGCAGATCGGTGAGCCTCACCTCTGTACCTGGGAAGATCAAGGAGCAGATTGCCCTAGCTGACACGCTAAGGTACATGTGAGATAAGGAGGTGATCTGAGGCAGCCAGAACAACTTCACCAAAGGCAGATTGTGCCTAACCAGTCTGCTGGTGAACTTCTATGATGGCGTGATGGCACTACTGGACAAAGTGCAACTGATGTAGTCTACCTGGACTTGTGCAAGGCCTTTGACATGATCCTGCACCACATCCTTATCTCTAAAGTGGAGAAATATGGATGTAAAAGGTGGACTATTCAGTGGATAAAGAATTGGAGGGAAGGTCACAGCCAGAGGGCTGCAGTCAATGGCTCTATGTCCAGGTGGAGGCCAGTGATGTGTGGTGCCCCCCAAAGGTCCAGTATTCTTTAACATCTTCATCAGTGACATAGGCAAGGGGACTGACTGAACCCTCAGCGAGTCTGTGGACGACACCAAGCTGAGTGGTGCAGTTGATAAGACGGAGTGAAAGGATGCCACTGAAAAGGATACGAACAAGCTCAAAGGGTGGGCCCATGCATACCTAATGAGGTTCAGCAAGGCCAAGTGCAAGTTGCTGCACTTGGGTCAGGGCAATCCCAGACGTATGTACAGACTGGGGGCAAAAGAACTCCTTGATAGCAGCCTTTCCAAGAAGGACTTGGGATCGTGGTTGCTGAAAAATTTTAAATGAGTTAGCAGTGTGTACTTGCATCCCAGAAGGCTAACTGTTCTGCCCAGTGGAGGTGACTGCTCCCCTCTCCTTTGCCTTCTTGAGGCCCCATCTAGAGTGCCAAGTCCAGGTCTGGGGCTCTCAGCACAAGATAGATGTGGAGCTTTTGTCATGGATCCAAAGAAGGCCCACAGAGACTATCAGAGGGATGGAGCATCTCCTACAAAGACAAGCTGAGGGAGCTAGGCTTGTTCTGGAGAAAAGAAGGCTCTGATTAGACCTGTCTGTAGCTCCACAGTAGTTAAAGGAAGCTTATAAACAGGAGAGAAGTAAACTTTTTACATGGGTAGACAGTGATAGGGCAAGGGGAAAAGGGGAGATTTAGATTAGACGTCAGGGGAAAATTTTTTCACTGAGAGTGGTGAGGTGCTGGAACCGGCTGCCCAGAGAAGCTGCAGATGCCCCTTCCCTGGAGATGTTGAAGGCCAGGTTGAATCGGTCCCTGGGCAACCTGATCTAGTGCCTGATTTAGTGGCTGGCAACCCTACCTATGGCAGATGGGTTGGAACTAGGTGATCTTTGAGGTTGCTTCCAACCCAAGCCATTCTGGGATTTTGAGATTCTTTGATTTTATGTTGTGCACTAAAAGGGCAACCCATTTCTCTTCGGGGCTATCTCCATTTTAAAGTTCAGTGAGGTACCTGTTGAAATAAGTTCAAATCATACTCTTAGTGTGAGATTTTTTTTTTGTTTTTTTTTTTCTTCTTCTGTTAGTTTTTGTTTGTTTTTTAAGGAGACATATTACTGATTGAGCATGAGCAAAGTTTCCTCACGCTCTCTGGTGAACAGGAGTTAGTGTAAAATGGCTAATTCTCACACACTCACTAAGGTAGGAAACAAATTAGCAGCAGTTCATTTGATGTTTATGGAGTGTTAAGAAGACTAATGAAGGGAAATAAGTCTGTGCTGGAAGGAGAAGTAAGATATGCCTTCTTATTATCTACTGTTTGGTACTTTTTAGCCTCATCCATCAGACTTGCTATCCCACATGTTTGAGAAATAAATAGGTCACAGCCTCTACATCAGTTTGCTAAAATCAGGAATTTGATGATTTTTTTTAGGACTCTATAGCAAAACAATTCATTTTCAAAGTAGGTTAAACTTCTGTAGTATGTAACACAGCAGCACAATCTACATTTATGATGGATACTCATTTCTTCACTTCATCTGAAATTCTCTACCTTGATTGCTTTCCTTCAGGAAAAAAAAATAGTAACTTGCCTTCAATAGAGATATCTCATTTAGCTTTAAGTGTCAAATGAAGTAATTCAACTGTGTATCTTTAAGATAAATTACAAAATCACACTAATGTAAAACAAAGCTTGAAATAAAAAACCCGTCTACAGCAATAAATCTACACAGACGCATATATTTTCATTGGCAAAAAAAAAAAAAAAAAAAAAAAAGGCCATATCTGAGAGTTTTATCCTGAAAATGTCTTAGAAAAACATCTATTAAATCCATTAGAACATTTGCTTACAGAATAACTTTGCAGAACTCGCCTGTTAAAAGGCTTTTGACACTGGATTTGCAATTGCTTTATCAAACTTGTAATTAGAGGTTTGCCTTTATTGCCACAAGTATTAAAGGGGGAATCAATCCTATACTTTGTGTTTGTACATGTTGGCTGAGAAGTCTCAGTGAACCCCATTTTGCACTGCATCTGACTGAGTTGACTACTGTGAACTCAGCTGGCAAAACCAATTACCACAAGCAAAACACAGATTAACTCATCTACTTTCTCTAATACCTACTATGTGAAGAAGGAGTAACACAGAGAGATGTGGTTTTGCTCTCAAATTCTGCTTGGCTGTAGACCTATATGTATAATTGTGTGGAACCTGAAACTAGTCTACCATCGTAGCAAATCAAAACTTCTATACAGAAATAGTAGATTCTCTCTTTCTAAGTTCAAAACCTCAAAGTAAAGATTCATACTTAGAGGAAATACCGAATCCAGGAAAAAGACATTCTGAAAATAATAATAAAATAATAACCATTTTTAAAAAATACACAATCAAATGACCAAAGCAAACCACTTCCATTTCTAACTTCAGAATAGTGAACGTCAAAATTAAAGTAACTACGCAAGCTTATATCCCTTCTACTGTTGATTTTGAAAAGAAAGGGGAGATCTGACTCATTGTTATCAATTATTTACATAAAAGAACTAGGAGCAATTGCATAATGTTTCAGAATGTCATTTAACTTGTGAGCTCATTGTCTGGTACTTCAATAATTAGAAACAGGAAAAAGTCTTTCCTGTAGTGTTGTGGTTGTACATTTGAGATTTTGAGAGCCTTGTAAATTTGGAAAAGGAAAAGCACTGATCATCAAACACCAGTTACATAGTGAAAAAATCACTCAACAACTTATACCAAGGTAATGAGAAAGGACTAGTTTTCTTCTGTGAGCAACTGGAATTCCAAGTGAAATTTGTTTTTCACTCTGTTTGATTCAGTTTCAATGAATTAGTCCAAGTAATGTCTTTCCCTTGGCTCTCAGAAAATTCTAACTCAAATCATTTGAGCACTTCACAAGGGATTATGTAATGCAGTGTGATACTGAGTAGATTAGACAACTTTACTAAAAAAGGCAATTTTTGGCAGTTTGACAAATCTATATTAGGGTAATTTCTACTTTTTATGTTGAAATCTGGATAAAAAGGCTACTGAATCAACACCGTAGTCTAATGACTTTTTGATTATCCATTTAGAGTTCTTCCAGGTGACCAACCATAGAGACCAGCAATGAAGGTACTTATGTGTGAATGGATCAGCCTGTTAAGGGCTGCTTCCCCTCTATCACAGCTAAATGTCCTCAGCTACTAGTGATTGCGGCATCTACCTTACCATTTCTTGGCATCCTTGATGAATACATTTTATACTGGAGCAGAAAAGCACTAGAATGTCAACACTTTGCTTGCTTTCTGTCCTGATTTAATGTGGATGTTACCTCTTTCCTTAGGTTTAATGCCTGTTTTAAATTAAAATGAAAATATAATTAAGTGCACTAAGTGGCGATGATTCTTGTCTCATGTTCTTAAAACATTTTTGTTTCAAGGAATGCAATTTTTCCCCTCCAGAAATGTTACAGACATACATCTGGTCTCTCAGTCCTTGTCTGAGTGAAACAACAGATGCATGAGGATTACCTCAGAGCTGTGGCCATGTAAAGGACAGGCATGTTCACTGAATAAGAGTGTACAGGGACTCTAAACAACAGTTAAAATGGGAAGGAAGAAAAATAGTCTCCAAACTAATCTGTAGAGTAAGGCTAGTTCAGCAAAGCACAATTCTGCAAGCTGAGCTTTAAGACAACATTTACCTTTCTAATTCTCACAGTTACTATACTGGGACCATTAGCAACACTTATCTAATATCTCATGATGTCCACACTGCATCATGCCTCTAAGCACTTGGTTGGATGATTAGATCATAACTGACTTGGAAGCTAGTTGACGAATCACAACCACTGCTCCCTGTAAAATGTGTCAAACCCCACTATAAGCTGACACACCTTGAACCCTACTTCATTATTCATATCCGCTAAAACTGCAATACAATAAGATACTGGTAATAAGGACAGCAAGTATAAATTCAGAATAGAACCAAAATATGATAAAGCAGGATTGCAATCTTTTGACTGTAGATTCTATACCATCAGCCTGTGTTATTTCATTGTTTGGCTTAGACCAGACATGTCCAACCTGCTGTCCACAGTCTGCATGTGGTCCTAGATAGCTAGTAATTACCCCCATCCCTGCCCCACACTGTCGTGGTGGTGGCTCTTTCCCACCAAGTGGCCCACCTTGGCCCCAGGCACATGTGTATAACTCAGCATTAACCAAAACATCAGCCTAGGTCAATTTCTCTTCATCCATGTGGCCCAGGGAAGCCAAAAGGGTGGATACCCATAGTTTAGAATTGGTTTTCAGAAGTGAATACTTCACCAGTTCTTAAAGAATAGAATCCAAAATCTACAGTTTTTTGGTAACCCTTACTAAAATCCTGTATACAGAGGGGCAGGCACTGACTTTTTCTCCCTCTTGATGACAACAGGACCTGAAGAAACAGCATGCAGCTGAATCATTGGAGGGTCAGGATGAGGCTTATGAAAAAGTTCTTCACCAAGAGCATAGATGGGCCCTGGAGTCCGAGTGATCATGACATCAAACCTTTTGGAGCTCTAGAAGCCTTTGGACAATGCTCTCAGACATATAACTTGAATTTTGGATGGCCCTGTGTGAAGACAGGAGTTGGGCTCAATGATTCTTGTTCCCTAACACACTCACTGTAAGCACACAATCTATTTGTCTGAACTACATATTTCAGTAAGTTAATTCTCTACTCTAAATCACCTCCTTATTAGGAAATATTTATCTGTTTTAAGAAATGATTTGCTGGCATTGGATAGAAGACACTACAAGATTACACCATTGCTGAATCCTTCAGCTTTTCAGCCTCTAGATGCTGGAGAAAATCAAGAAGAATTACATTACAAATCAAGAACAGACACCAAGAATACAGATGCCCTCTGAAAAATACTCCATCTTAAAAGTTGATATTTGCTCCAAGTTATCTCCATGGCATCTCTCCACAGCTTAAGCATCAGCTTACCAAGTCCTTTACTGAAAATGTGAACTTTGTGATCCGCAGCTCAGTGCTGTTGGAAAGTCTTGAGCAGGCACAGTGGGAAAGAAGAGACAAGTTTAAAACTTCACTGAACATTTTTTTTTTTTTTTCTGTGACTTGCCATCTGACAGCAACCTTGTTTTTTTCACACAAATGATACAGCACTAGATGGTGCAGCAGTGCTTCTCAGTACAGCATATCTTCCCCTAAGTTTTGTCTTCAATATATGACAAAGTCAATGGCAAAACAATAGCAACAGCTGCATAACGGTAATCAAGCCAGGAATGTGTGCTTGTAGTCCACAAAGTCAACTGTATGCTGGGCTGCATCAAAAGTATCCAGCAGGTGTAGGAAGCCGGTCCTGCCCCTCTACTCTGTACTGGTGAGGATTCACCAGGAGTACTGTGTCCAGATGCAGAGTCCTCAATGCAGAAGAGACACAGACCTGTTGGAGTGCATCCAAAGCAGGGGCACAAAAATGATCTGAGGGATGGAACTTCTCTGCTGTGATGACAGGCTGAGACATATGGGGCTGTTCAGTCTGGATAAGACAAGGCTTCAGAGAGATCTGATAATGGCCTTTCAGTACCTAATAGTGGGCTATAAGAAAGAAGGAGACAGACTTTTTCACAAGGTCGGTTGTGATTGGATGTGGGGAAATGGTTTCAAACCCAAAGAGCGGATATAAATTCAGACTGGATATAAGGAAGAAGTGTTTTACAGTAAGGGTGAAGAGGCACTGGAACAGGTTGTCCAGAGATGTGGTAGATGCCCCATCCCCGGACATGGCTGGACAGGGCTCTGAGCAATCTGATCAATTCTATGATTCTGTGAAATATATAAACTATACAGACAGACATCTCCACTTGTCAGCAACTCTTTCTATTGCAATGCTATAATGGAACCTTTTTTAAATGTTCATTCTAAGAAGCAGTGACAGACTTCATGCTTCCTGTGTCTGACTGTGCTCAGTTCCTCAGACACCTGATCTGAATAGTGTCACAGCAGTCCACGAAGCTTTTTACTTCTAGTTTACAGACCATGGAAGAGGCAACAGAAGGTGGTCTCTCTGTCGAATATTTGATGTCCATTCTGATTAAATGTCTTAGCACATTCTAGAGGACTCCGACATAAGCAGCTGGTACAAACTAGCAGCTTGCCACTGTTGGAAAAAAATTAAGCCTGTGGCATTTTATTGTGCAACTACATCCATTGATGTGACTGGCATAAGAAAATAACAATGAATTGGAATGGATGTATTCATCTGCCACTGAAAAATAATGCCAATATGCTGAATCAAGCAGGACTGAAACTCATTAACTCATTAACTTTTTTGTTATTGTGCGATAAGACATAAGGCTGTCCAGATCCTGCAAAGTTTGGAGATGAGGAAATGAAGGAGTAGCTGCATTTCTTATGGCTTTTAAGAAGCAAAAATTACTGTCTCCCAGAAGTCTCATTAAAAGATAACTGAGAAGGTTTTTTAAACAAGTTGTTTATGTAAAGGGATGCATTACTGAAAAATGTTGAAGAGGCATTCAAAAGAGTCAGCTGGTATACACAAAACAGGAATGATGGCTTACTTTTGATTTTTCTTACCCAAGTTTAATAAAAACAGCATCAAAATCAACTGGTATTATTTATAAGAGTTTTTTTAAGGGTCCTGTTTAAAAAAAAAAAAAACAACAAAACCTGCTTGCAGAATCAGATCTAAGCTCTGAAATACCATCATGAGAAATTTCTCAAGGAAAACACATACTTGTTTGGTCAAAATAACAAAACACATTAACACACACACACACACATATATATTTAATTTCTATAGCTATACAATGAGCAGAGTAAATTTAAGTGAGTCCAGCTGCTTTCTGTTCAAGGACCTGTGGTTAGCAATGCACCATTGTTTACAGGTAATTATAGAATAACAGAAAAAGAATTAAGCAGCAATACTTAGCAGTAAATTAAAACTAGATGCTTTGCATAGCAGTAACTTCATCCACAGCTGACTGCTGTCTCTAGCCTCTGAGCAAAAGGAAGTTCTAGTATAGGCCTGTACTATTTACGAGCTTTGTGATTTGCTGCCAATTTGTAGAAACCAAAGTAAACCTCTGGCAGGACTCCTACATACCATAGTAGTTAAAGAAACTATCGACCCACCCTGATTTTGAATACAAGCCTTGAGAGACTAATCTAATGTTTCTTTCTAGTCTCCCATTCTCCTTAGCTAATAGAAAGATTTAACTTAAAACTTAAAGAAAAGAAGTCTGGAAAGCACCACTCTGTTCATCAACAGTCTCTTCACAAGGCCTCAGTTTTTTACTTACACTTTTTCCACAACTAATAAGCCTCAGCAACAGAAAGTGTTCACCACTAATTAAAAGTGAAAAGCTAGCAAATAAACCTTGATATTTTACAGCTGCATCCAAGTTGTCCAAAGACACCTGTTTTTTCTTATAGCACTACTTTTTTACTCCTTATCATTTCATCCTTTAAAGTGTTGTTACAACATGAAACAGAGTAAACTACATTGTGTCGTGAAACTAGTCCATTTGTACATCCCCACCTTTACTGCATGACACAACCAGCCATTACATAATGTCATCCAGTTTCTATAGCAGGACATGACAATCAACTGAACTGATCTTGCACATTGCTAAATCTTTGCAAAATATGGCTTTCAGAATGATCCCTGGTTGTGGTTACCTCACCTTCCAGGCAGAACTTGAGTTGCATACTGCCAAATGACCACATGCACTGGATAATCAGAATTCCTGTCCTGATATCTAAAGATAATTTAGATATCTAAAAATACAGAGTCCTAGCTGGGCTTTTCAGTGCCTATATCAACATTTAATTCTTGTTGAGTCCAGAGAGAATTAGGGAAGGAATTGAAGGTACTTAGGTACTGCTTTCCAGGCTAAGTGTATCTGCTAATCAGAAATACTGAGCATCTAAGTAGAGGTTAGGCAGCCAAGTAATCTTACACTGAAAGCATGCTCTACATCGCTTCTTTGTGCAAAAGCTGAGTCTACACTGACACCTGTACCTCCTAAGAATACTGATGGAGCTCTGTACAGTGCGGTGTCTGTCCTTCCACATCTCACCTCAGAACCTAGGGGATAGGCACCAAGTATTTTCATCTGGGATGTAAGGCTGGAAAACTAAAATGTCCCTGCCTTAGGAAAGAAATGAATCTGTCCAGTGTTATTTCCCACAAAATATTCTATCTAGCAACAAAATAGAAAGTAGTGTCCTTCTCTGGACATGCTTTGTAAGAAAGTGATAGCTTTGGTACCTGGCTGAAGGGAAAGATTCGACTGTGACTCACAGCTGGACATTATGTGGCTCCTCACGGCACTGAACAGACTTGCATTTCTGACAGTGCACCTAAACTAGGAGGCCTCTGAGTGTACCCTCACCACGTCCCAGCTCCAAGGACAGGAGCATCACCATGTACAGGGTGAGTCCCCAGAGTGTGTTTGTAGGGAATGAGGGCATAGGATATGATGTAAATTGGAAGCTCAGCTGTGAGGAAGGCTGACTGTCACATCTTTTCTCAAAATTCCTTGGAGATTACTGCTGACAACATCACTCTCAGTTTCACAGATAATAGTTATGGGTACTTGGGGCCTTATCTCAATGAAACTGGTCATTTCAGTGGGAGGTGCAGGCCATCCTTCATTCTCCCCATTTGTCTGTTTAGCTCTCTTCTGACCTCGGAATGAGCTGAATAAAGTAATTGGCTGAAAATGAGATCAGTTGTTGCTATTCAGGTAGCACAGTTTGCAGCTTGATTAGTTCTTTACTCTGCTAAGTTGCACAATGGCTTGAGAAAGGGAGAAGTAATGAGAGAACATGGGGTAAGAAGTGAAATTTTTACTTCTAATGCTCAGTATGGGTATAATATGTAGGCATCTAGTTCAAAGCTGGGGTTCATCTTAAGTAGTTAGCCATAGAAATTAGCTGTTGTAGCACACTGACTGGCAATGCCTACAGGCTCCAGGCTGAAAACATTTTATGGTGGTATGTTACTATTCCATTTGAAAGTGACTAACACATTCAGAAACCTAGATTGCAGTTCTAAGATTTATCATATGCTAAAACAAAGATTTCTTTTATTAGCCACCAAAAATTTATAGCACATTTGCTGATTCTAACCTTTTGGCACTGATAATAGTACACAAAATCCTCCAGTTGTTAAAAAAAGAAAAAAAAATGGAAAAAAAGAAAAGAAACCCAAACCAAAAGACCTTAGAAATATTAGAATTTGATAGACCTGTTTTTATTCATTCCTCTATTTTAATGAATGTTTATCTTGAGGATATGAGGGTATTTCCTAAAAACTTCAGTGTAGTATTAGCATTTACAATACAAGCATCTGGTTCTGAAATTCTTGGCTTGTCACTAAGTGAGTCAATACAGCCACTGGGTCTTTCTACCATTTGTTTCGCATCAATGTTTTCTTCCTTGTATAAACTTAAACTAGCCTGCACGTGCAGCATGTTTACACATTTCAAAGCAAAGAGTGTTATTGAATTTATCTATTTATACTGTCATGGTATTCTTGCTCCAGGAGATTTCTAGTGAAAAAGAGACAGATATGATTCAGTAAACTGAGATTCTGTGTGAAAATAGGATGAGAAAGACATGCCTAATGGGCAAAAGGGGAAGAAACAGTTCTTGTATGTACTTGTTCCTAAACAAAAATATTTGGCAATAAGCAAACAGAATTAAATAAGAATAACTGAGTGAGAATGTATGCTGACGGAAGCCACCAATAAATAAACTATTATTATGATTCAAATTAACACCAACATAATCCTTTTTTACGTTAAACAGGATTTCTAGTCATGTATTTATAAATATTTATTTCCATGCTTTTTTTAAGAGCTAAATTCTTATGTATTTCACATCTCAGCCAACCAGAAAGGATCATGCTAACTGAGCAAACAAATATTCATCAGAAATCACATGAAGTTTTTGTGGTTATTTCATCTTATAAAGATGAATAGTAGCTACAGTAGCTCCTTGAGATTCACTCTAAGATTAGTCTGTCTGTACGTAACAGGTAGCTACAAACACTAGGGTCCTGTTCTTTAGCATGTTTATGTATTTTCCGTTCTATGTTGTGAAGAGGGGCATTCTCGTATCAAAGTATGATCCAAGTTTGCCCTAATTGGTTCCTCCAGTCAAGTTAATGCTGAGTGTGCTGTTGACTCCCAGTGAGTTACCTAACACGTGCTACATTCTTCTGGAGAAAGTCTGTGGAATTGCATGGGGAAAAAAAGGAAAGAAAAAAAACACTGAAAAAACCCCACACAAATTCAAAAGTATTTGATTTGTGTAAAGGACTTAGTTTCACTTTTTGCATTCTGTTTTCTGCAAGCAAGTAGCATTAACTGCTTTCCACAACAACAAAACCCCCAAATCTCAAGAAAACAATATGCTTAGGCAGCATGCTGAAAGCTAGCAGGATTCCTCTAATATATGTGATAAAAGCATTTTTTCTGCCAGATACACAATTAAAAAAAACTGCCTGCTACCTGAGATGAAGAGTCCCTGCCAACTTCCCTCCCAGCCTGCAAAATCTAAAGAGCAGAGTTAGAATGACAAATACCAGGACGCTATGTTGTGAAGGGGAAATGCATCACTCATGCAGATATATTCAGCCAAGTCATATAACACTGATATTACAGCTAACCAGAGCTACTATTAGTGCTTCATATAGTTTCTAGCAAACTTCTACACGTAAAATCCCCATGAGGTTAAAAGACTGATTATAATAGAAAGTAAAATCTTAGTAACTTACATATTCTTTCAAAACAGAAAGTCTCTGAAGTTCAAGGAAGTCAGAAGCCAAGACAGTTATCACACATAACAACCTGTCAATAACTAACTGAGATAGAATATAAGAATAGTAAGAGTCACTCCTTATATTTTGTGTCCCAAAAGGATTAAAAATTGTTCATTTCACACACCCAGAATTCTCAAACTATTTTTTTAATGTGTTTTTGGATTGCTCCAAATGCATTTGAAAAGCAACAGTCATGCAGTGTGCAAGGAAGAGACATAAATACATATTCACAAATATTTAAATGCAAATCACGCTGCTTTATTAGGATTCAAGTTTCCTAGGCTTTTGGAGCAGAACTGGTATTCTTTTTTTTGATGAACAAGACTGAAAATGTCATAAGTGTCATAGTGCCTTACTTGTTCTCGTTGCTGGCATCGTATCGAGGCATAGGGTCAAAATCATTTCCATTGACATCAAAACTGGCCTGCGAATCCTGTAGCCAACAGGAGAAAGAGACCAGTTTCTCATTAATTAGCCATTGAGTCATTTGGCCTACAAATTCTTCAGCAGGTTTCTACAAGAGAGTAATTAGGTTAACTAACATTCCTGTGGTTCTATGATGATCACATTTTTTTTAAAGGAAAGGATCAGGTATTTAATAATTACACCATTTACAGACTTTATTTTATTTTTGGAAAAGGGAAGGATATGAATGCTCTGAAAACACATAGTTCTAATTGTAGAGGAGGAAGTGTTGTTTAACTAAGCAAAAAGACTATATTCCTTCTAAGAATCTTTTGGAACTTAAGAGAGTTCATTCTCAAAAATCAGATTTTGCTAAACATTTCAAGATTCAATAAAGATTCTTTGCAAGATCATAACTGAAATTTCAGTCATAGTTTCAGGGAAAAATGTAAGTTTCTTAAGGATATTGTTATAAGAATTACAGCTTGAAATGTTAATTAAATTGCATTTCCATTTGTCTTGGGGTCTAACTGTTTAATTACAGCTACGATATCTGCACACTTTTGCTCCAAATTTTACCAGGATTATTCCAGCTGAAAATAGTTTATAGAGTAAATAGCTGCTGGTTTGTATGGCTCCCATTAATCCGTGTGGTAGCGTGCAGTGTGTTGACATGGCAAGCAGTTCTTTTTAATCTCTTCTGTTTTCAAAACCAGTTACCACATCCACCTCAAATATTCCTGTTTGCAGTCACACCAGCAATAATCTGACATATAGAAGGCATTTGTCATCAAACAAGCAATGTGTACTGCTTTAGGGGAATTCCTTCTTGGCAAGAGGAAAAGGAGAGAGGAGACGGTACGGGAATAAATAGCTGCTTTAAATTCAGTGGAAGGACAGTACTGGGATGAAGTGACACATGATACAATCCAGGTCATTCAGTGAAGGGGTAAAGTTATGTTTGGTTTGTTTAAACAACTTTAGAGATTAAAGGGAAAGATGTGACATGCATTAGGATCAACCATATACTGACAAATAGGGCAAAGGGCTGTCATTTTTGTTTATGTAGTTCTCCCCAAGTATTTCAGATGTGAGTTCCACATGCAGTGTAAGGAAGGATACAGACATAAGTACTGCTAATTTAAAATAAATGGATTTAAACTATAGGCATGATTGTAGCTCTTGATGGATTCTTAAAGATGTTATTGTCACATTTATCTCTTCAAGGTTTTGTCAAGACGGTACACTACCTGGAAAAAAAGGCTTGGATGGGAAGGAACCTTAAAGATTATCTTGTTCCAACCCCCTGCCATAGGCAGGTCTGCCACACACCAGATCCGGTCCCCATCCAACCTGGCCTTGAAAATCTCTAGGGAAAGACATCCAGAGCTTCTCCGCACAGCCTTTGCCAGTGCCTTAATCACACTACTTGCTTTGCAATCGTCATCTTCAATAGCTATACTTAACCCAACTAAATCTTCTTTTTCTTATTTTGTGTGAACGTACTATTCATATACTTCTTTTGAGAGAAATAATAAGGTTGCTAAGGTCAAGTGCTTTCAGGTAATGCCTACTTCTAAAGCTCAGAAAAGATCATTCCAGCAAATCATGGCCATGACACAGTGGGCAGCTTTAAACTCTGAAGTTAAAAAAAGTCACCCACTGGAGAAGCAGCTTCTCCTAACATTATGCAAGCCTTCCAAAGTATATTAAAACCATCATTAAGTGTGATGAACCATAACCAAACAGAAATCTTCTACACTGACCTGAAATATCTGACATAGTTAAAAAATAATAATAATAATAATAAAAATAAAAAAAAAGCACACAGATATTCTCCAGATCTTCTCCTACAGCAAAATTGGGAAGATGCTCATTGAAATTTAGAGGGATATACTATAAAGACCCCAAAACATTCTACACCTGTTTTTAATTGAGTGAGTTATATCCTTTTCCTTTAATATTATTTCTAGCAGTAAGATAAATAGCTTTAAAAATAAATACATGGAAGGATTCACCTAACACTACAGCCTTTGAAAGAGCTAGTCTTGCTAGCTAAATGAATTGGTCGAGAACGGACTTCAGCTGCTCATGTTAACTGGAAAGCAGCATATTCCATTCCTAAGTTTTGAGAGTTGTAAGATATCTGATAAAATAATTACAGAAAAGAGAAAAAAATCATCTGATTACTAACTCCAGTCCTTCAGAAATGTAGCACTAAGCTACAAGGTGCATTCAGATACTAAAGACATTCAGACTCAATATACTTTTAAACTAAAAAAATACCAATTACCAAAATTCATCTTTTTTTTCCTCCCACTGGTGTTATCATTTGAGGAAACCCTCTTACAACACTTTTTCAATTCTCCCTTCCTCCCTCCACCTTTCTAGGAATTTAACCAAATTCACTGCAAGTTAATAATAAAACAGCAAATTGAACTGCAGATACTCACATAATTTTGCATCAAGTCTGGATGGTTTCTTTCAATTCCGTCATCCAAGATGGTCACAACAACATTCTTTCCTGTGTAACCTCTCTTCCAAGCACCTACTATATTCATATCTGATTGGCAATGGTGAGTGTTGTCACTGCAGTGCTGGGGAGAGAAGAAGAGATAAAAATGTTGGTTGCTGCAGATCAGTGAGCAGTGTGAGGTTGAGATGTTATCCCACTTACATTAACATTACCATTTAAATTAGCTCAAGCATATGACTTGACTAACAACTCTACAAGATCAATACCTTTATTTATAAAGAAACAAATAATTACAAAATAAATGCCAAATTTTATGGGAAAAAAATTAAGCCTGTTTCAGACTATTTTTCATGTTAAGCAACAGCAAAAGGAAACACCTACCCACACTAGACCACAAAGATATATGTGTAAAATAAAGTAACTATCCTCATCTGTTAAGCATGCTCATTTGAAATGGACATTTGAATTATTTGAATTTTTTTCAGAGAAACAAACCATATGCAGATAAAAGGAGACAAAAGTCTGTATAGGAACGGCCATGGAAACAAAACCTGCTTTCTGTGCTGTATAATTTCTTGACAGAATGTCTGGAACGTAATCCAGATTCAACTCTATCTACAAAAGAAGGCTTTTGGCAGCTTTTGTGCAGTATCAGCAGGAGATGAGCAGCAGTTAAGAACCTGTAATTAAACTCTGAAAAACTTGCAGCTGAAAGTGTCTGAAGAATTGCAGATAGTACAACTGAGAGCAGCCTGGGATACAGCATTCAGTGCACTAAGTCTGGTATAGTAGACAAAGGAAGTTTACTACAATTAAAACTAAAAGCCTCTTCCTCAACATGAATGCATCCTGCTCATGTGGTTTGCCATGACAGTGAGATACAATCCACAGACATTTGCCTGCCCCAGGGGTGGCTCCAACCCACAGGCAGAGCTGCTCCCAGGGATGAAGGTTCAACAGCCCATCACTGGCACTGCATTCCTCCAGCCCCTCTAAGATCAGCCAGAGCTTCAGGCACATAAGAGAAGAAAAGCAAATGGTGGGATGAAGGAGAAATAAGTGAAAACAGAGACCAATCTTGGAACCTGCACTGTAGCAAGTGTCCACATGAGCATGCCTCATCACTCGCTTCCTGCCCCATGGCCCTGTACCCTCATCTGGCATTCCTCATGTCGCAAGCAGTACAAAAACATTCAGAGAGATGTACTTCACGTTGAGTTGGTCCAACTCATTCCTCCAGAGTGTGAGTGCACTGAACGCTAATGTGCAAACAGACACCAGGTTTCTATCATGTTCTCCTCATCCTCCTCCTTTTTCTCCTATTCATCAACTCTCCTGCACTTTCAGACACTAACCCATGGATTTAAAAGTGGCCATTTGCAGTTACTAAAGCAAAACTACATTAGTAGGTACTATGATACATAGCATACAGTCTCCCTTGACGTCTTTCCTTTGTGCCTGCAATTATCCACCTGCCAGCCTGTCTGCCTACCCATTCATATACGAAGGCACTTAAAGGCTCTCAGGGCCCAGTTCCTAGGAATCTACAGATCTGGTTTAAAGCTTTTATTCTGCGTATTGCTTGGAAACATTCACACTGCTGTATTTATAAAATTAACTACAGTCTAAACTTGCCATCTGTACGGTGAATGTAGTGACTGTACGCAACAGACTTCCTAATATACAAATAGCAGGATTAAAAGCATGTGATGTTTCCAGGGCTTTTGCGTATTTCAAAAGCATTAATGAACTAAGTACTGGAAAATGCCTACAAAAGGAAAAAGTATCATTGTTCACATTTTACTGGTGTGAAGACAAAGAGACAAAAAGTGGAAGCACGTGTCCCCAGCCACAGGGTAAACCCACAAGAGTGGGTGTTAACATACAATCAAGATTTCCAGCCCTGACCTCTTAAAATTAACTGAGCCATTACCCTGCCCCTCCATCCCCTTCTCTGAAATGCTGAGCAATCCTCTGGCTTGTTCTCTCTCCATAGGGGATGAACTCGCTGGTTTCCTTCCCACCTAGTCAAACCACACAGGCTGAGCATAGCACTGTTAATGCCTTTCAAGCTCTCCGGCTCTCCTTCAGAAGATGACTACTTAATGATGCTGGCACAACCAGCTCCCTCACTTACCTCACCCAAACTGCTGCTTTGTGATTGTGGTAAAAAGGGACTAATTAATCAGCTGTTTTCCTATAGTTACGTAGTCAAATACAAGGGACATTGGTTGCTTTACCATGTGCTATGTTAGTTCATGCAAGAGATGTGCCAGATCAAATTGACATCCAGATTACCTTACTCAGCTCCAAGACCGGACACAAAGCTAGCAAAAACAAAATCTTACTGCATAAAAGAAATTCCAGGGGTATCAGCATGCCCACTTACAACGTTGGATTACAGAATATATAACATATGGATAGAGAGTGCAAAGGAAGTGAAAATGCATCCAAACAGTAGTTCAATAGCAGGTGGCAGGTTCAGTCCTTACAGTTATATTACTTATATACAACAATGATGTATTACTTATCCTCAAGTCTTATTAAAAATAGCATTTATTCCTTACTATTCTTTACCATCTCACCTCTTTTTTATCTGTGCCCTTCTCTCTCTATTTCTATTCTACTCTTCCAATACTGTATTTTACCAGTGAAATTCCAGTTTTTTTTGACTGAACATCTGATCTCAGCTTTCTAAATTTTAACTACAAATTATATGTTCCCTCTGGATTAGGCATATTTCTCTCAAAGATTTGTCTTTTATCAGAAATGTTTTAAATATTAGCAATAGATTGCTCTTCAAACACTATATAATACAGCATATGTCACTGTTCTATATTCAATAGCATATAATATGTCATCTATTGCTTGGTTTCCTTGCATTCTTCCCTGTCACTTTAAATTCCTCTTACCTTCAAAAACATTTCTTATAAGGAATTTTCCACTGCTGGGTTCCATTCTGTTATTTTTTCTTTAACCACGTGTTGCTTCTTTACTACTTATCCAAATTACATTATCAGCTGCATAGCAGAGAAATGTTTTCAAATGAATTTGGAAGCACTGTTTCAGTTTTCAGTGTTAGCCAAATGAAAAAAGCAAAACAAAGTCACAATAATAAAAATTATGTGTCACAGTGATTGGACTTTACACTAGTGGGCAAATTTTCAATGAATTTTTCCAGTCCTTTCTTCTTAGAATTAAAAACATACCCTCTCACGTTAATGTACAAAAGCTGTGGGTTTGCAAGATTTCCACTAGGCTAATCTTTGAACCATTGTTTTCGAATTTAAGAAAGAACAGCATGCACTATATTCGGAATATGGAATTATGGAATAAAATAGTTTATGGAATTCTTCCCCAATTCCAGCACATCAAGTAATTTAAGAAATTTCCCATTGGTATCATGCTGCAGTAAGCTAGCATCATTGGTCTCATCTATTGCATAGAGGTTACTATCAAAATGAATAAACAAACTCTCACCCAGCTACTATTAGTAATTTGACTGAGATTTTTAAAAGGCACTCAGATTATGGTGTTTTTCTTTGGACTTTTTAATTGGAAAATGTTAATGATACCACTCTTATTATTATTTAATAGAAACAGTCCACGGGGCTGAAAGACAGTTGAGGGACACACAGAAAGGAAAAGGGCTATAGTCGGGAAAATGTGCGATACAGAACCTTTCTCATACTTGAAATTCAATTATTATGAGTGAAAAAAGACAAAAGAATAAGGCATCTTTGGACAGACAAATTGGAAGCCTGACTGTGCAATTAGCAAGCAGACACAACATTAGAAACGTTTTCTGTTTTGCATGGTGCTTTCAATATCAGACATTTGTCTCGAATCTCTTAACTATACTGTGAAATTCGCTCTAAAAACTTGCTTATTGTCATTACAACTTTAATGTTTACTGTTCGCTGCACTAATTTTGGTAGGCTTGGTGATCAACCAGGGATCAGTAGCAAAACTAAATGGGAAAGTGAAAAATCAAGAATCTTATAAATGGCCAAAACCTTTTAGAATTTCAGAACTTAAAATCAAATTAAAAGAACAATGACTACGAAATTATAGTCTCTCTTTTTCCAAGTCTGTTAGTGTAAAAAACAGAGTAGAAATAAGTATTTAGTCCTGTGACATAGTTTCTCAGAAATGATCCTCTGTAAGTCTTCATAAGGAATCCTGCATTTGTTTTCTAGAGTTTTGGAGTTACCATGACTTCTCTGACAAGATCTTATCAATGTATGAAGGAGTACAGAGAAACAAAAAATGATAACTAGAATGAGACAATTTTAACAAACAACCTTGAGGTGGCAGATCTTGAATCTGATTTAGTGATACATTATACATGTTTCTGTTCTTGGGAAAGCTCTTGCATACTAGTTGGCAGAAGGAGGTTAGAAAAGATGGACCATTTCAGTATTTAAAACATAAATAAGTGAAATAATAGGATAAGAATAGTAAACATTAATAGTGAAGAAATAAGTAAAATAATATGATTTTTTTTGTTTCACCTTTAAATGATTTCTCAGTAAAGCTACACACAATACTTTAAAGATCTAGCAAGAGCAGGCAGATAATAAAAGATCTGTTTCATCCCAAGCACAACATTATTTTTTTCCTTTAAATAATAACTGTCTTCTGAAGTCATGCCATCGCTAGTGCAACTTTAGAGGACTTAGTTCATTTACTTCAGCAATGATTTTGGTTCTTAAGCTTTACTGATTCCTCAAGTTAACAAACAAAAGTACAATTAGAGACCAGTATGAACAATTGCAAGCATACATTATTTTATGCCTGTTTATGCAATGAAGGAGAACAAGAAATCAATACAGAAGAGTTTATTGTATTCATAGGATTAACCAGTGGCTATGGTCAGACAAGAATCATTTACAATGCTATATTTATGGGCTTTTTTTCAGTGAAAAATATGATGCTCATAACTCTTATTCTTTGTTTGTGATTACATCACTATCCTTTCCAAAAATAGAATGATTCATAATGCATTAAATTTCTGTTCAAGACAACTCCACCACTTACCCATCACAGGCACTTTTTGAAGTTAGTACTGGTTTCTTCTGCAACCCATGTGCTGGCTCAAACACAAGTTAATTCAGGAAAGCCCTGCACGTTCATATTCCAGAGGCTGTCAGATTGATGACAGCTTTCAGCTTTCTCCCCTTTCTATCTTTGCAGATGGCAGAATCTCTGTCTCCACTGCAAATTCTGTAAGCTGTACAGTCACAGCAACAGTGTGCCTCTTCGTTCCACATGGGTCATAAGTTGTCACTCCACTAAGATGCCTGACTAGTCCTATTTTGTTTCCAAGAGGAGACAATGGGAGAAACTCCTTCAAGGTAAACACACTGATGTAACAAAAACTGCCCTCAGGTCATTGTACATGTCCTGTCATCTCCACTAAACAGATATGAAAACAGGCCTTCATAGAAATGGCATAAAGGTCCACCACATCTTCCACCAACAAGTAAAGACACATACACATACAGAAAGAAAAGAAAGGCTTTTTTTTTTTTTTTTTTTTTTTTTTAATGTGATCTGTGAATTCATACAGCCGGAACGTGTCCATTTTACCTTGGATACACCAATAATCTTTATGAATGACATATCACAGATCCAGTGCACCTGATGTATCACTGAAACAGTGCTTATATGTTGTGAGATCTGTGTCAACATATGGAGAGATTCCTGCCTGGGAAGTGTTGGAAAAGATACAGGAACCTGATGTAAAACATCTTTGGGAGTCAGCAAAGGACAGACAAAAGAGAAGAGAAATAATTTCCACAGCCTGTGGTTCCTGTTAACGCAGGAAGAGAAGAAGTATTCATGGAAATAACTCTCTCTATACAGCAGTACTCTTTCAAGATGCCTGTATGATGCCTGGTACTACTACTACTACTGCTCCTGCTGCTGCTAGCACTTACAGTAATACCAGTACATAAGTAGCTGACTTAGCAACAAAAGATAAGAAAGTGAACCAAAAGTTAAGGTGCTTTTACTTGCCTAAAATCCTATCTGAAAAAAAAGAAATATAAATAAATAAATACTAGCATAAAAAAAAAAAAAGACAATAACAACAACAACAAAAGAGAGAATGACAATTCTTTTATTAATTGGAGAGAATATATTAAAAGTACAGCTGCTCCCTTGCCCCAGCTGTGCAGCATCAACCCAGGGGATCCGGTTTTCATGAAGGATGAATAATTCCTCAGAGAGACAATTCTTTCCATCCTGCCATTTTTTGTGGCCTTTGCCTCATATTTTTATTTGACCTCCTCAAAGTCCCAAAAAAGAAAGGAAAATAGGGCAGTTTTACAGAAAGTCCCAAGATGTGGTTTTTTTTTTTTTTTTTTTTTTTTTTTTTT
>PPHD01000213.1:0-15649 GCA_002909625.1 Bambusicola thoracicus | reverse complement strand
GTCATATAAGATTTTGAAAATGTGAACACTACAGTCTCAGATCACAAAAGCCATTTTTTTTTTCCTAAGCTCTTGATTTTATACACAAATTCAAGACTATACTCTGGACATGACTTATGAGCTTTCAGCGCTACAGACTGGTAATTACTCCTTAACTCCCTAGCTTCCTTTACAACCTGAAAGGTCTCAATCAGAGTGGTAGACTGTGCATATCACCACAGTGATATAAACTGAAAATGTTTAAACAGTGACATGAATCAGTGTATCAGCACCCAGGTTAAAGTCTGGTTTTGGATTTCTGAGTTTTCTTGCTGTTATGAGCTACAGCCAGCCTAGAACCTGTCTCATTTCCAGATTTGTGAATACAGAATGGGCTAGAAAAAAGCCTGACAGGCAACACTGTAAAATTGTATTTTTGTAAAGAATTGTAAAAATTGTTGTATTTCTTAGACATACGGTTTATTCAGTGTATGTACTGCAAGAATTTGGCAAGTGGTAAAACAGCAGCATTGTAACATGCAAGAAGTAAAAGAAAGCTAACTACAGACAAAAAAGGAGCTTCTAGCTGTCTTCTAAAGAGGTTTTCTAGTTTTACTATTATCTGCTTTCAGTGACTAGTTTACAATTTTTCATAAGAAGAAATATGTGTTCCCAGTCTTTTGAAGCACAGGAGTAAAAACTAACCCAGAGATAGCTTGCAGTCACCTAGTAGACCAAGCTCCTCTCTTTATTAAGTAAGGCTTGGTGTTTTGGTTACTTCTAAGAAAATTACTAAACAGAGAGATGGTAAGGCTTGCTTTAAAATAGTTTTTTCATAACTTTCTAGGGATTATCTCTAAGCTATGAAAGACACATTCTTCACAACTTCCTTTTTAAGCCATTTACTAGTCAAACACTACTACTCCTGTACCATGTTGTTAAGAAGCATAGGAGAGAGAGACGGTTTTTATTTAGACTTTGTGTGAACATATGTGACAGAACCAAACACCACACAGAGAGAAGACTCTGAGCAGATGGCTCCAATTAATCATTAACTTCCCCACAGACTGATGAAAGTGGGAGGAGCCTGCAGCTTATACAAACCCACTTTGTTCCCCTTCCTCTATCTTTTTATTCTATGGCAATAAGAGGAAACAGTTAAAGAACAATCTGCTGTTATACAACTGTTGGAGTAAGGATGACTGATTGAGAAGGACCTAGAAAAGTTATTTTTTCTAAGAATGCTTTGAACTTGTATGGATGAGAGGACTTGTGAGGAAACAGATGAAGAGATGTTGGCTCTGAATGCTCAGACACAACTCTGTAAGGACTGTTGCGCTACTGCAGTCCCTTTTTCTCTATTTTACATTGTGGTCAGATCTCTTTGATCCATGAGGCAATAGCCTGGTGACATCTGGTGTTAATGGTAGAAGGATGTCGTGTGGGAGAAGGAGAGAGAGAGGGACAATGACAGGGAGGGATACGAGACAACAGGATTCATTCAGGAGTCTGAGGAAAGATGCATGTCTCCTCTTTTTCCTCAAGGGATAAAAGAGGGTAGCAGAAGCGAGGCATGTGTAACTCAGAATATGGTGACAGTCTCACATAAGTAACAGAACAGCACTTTTTCCTCTTCCTCCTGTGGACATATGGAGTTCTTGGGGCTGGAGCTGTTTCACAGTGCCTTTTCTTCAGCAGTAAACATCTATGCTACTTGATACCTTACAAGCCTCTTCCCTAAGAGCCATAAAGAGCCATCAGCTTATTGTACCCTGGGTCCCATTATTTGCTTGGGTTGGTATGTCAGAGGAGATTGTAACTTGTCAGAGGACAAACTTTAAGTCTAGGAAACTGTACTCCTGAGACAGGAGTATAAAAATCATTCCATACACTTCTTAGATAGCCTTATAGAAATATTTAATCTAACACTAAAATGCGTGCTGTGAAAATTCATTAACAGTACAGGATAAAACTAAGATGAATGGCTGCTATTTTAATTTGCCTATAGGGAAGCAAGTACCCTAGGCACCAATAGACTTCTTCATTCGAATGCACTTTCGTTGATGAATGCAAGGCTCACTATGTATTATAAGAGAAACCTGGGAAGATAAGGCCAAACCACTAGAGGGAGTGGCTAGTTATATTTTGCAGATGAGATCATCTGGCAGAAATGTGAGAATTAGCCCTGAGAAATCTAGGGAGGCCCAGGAAGAACTATTCAAGAAACAAAAGTTTTGTATAAACTAAAAAGTACCACAAAGTTACTCTTTCTACTGTCTCAGAAAATTTATATCTGCTGATTAAATGTTAAAGTTCTTCTGAAATACTGAAGGAACAGATGACAGTGCTGTGAATAAAATACTGTGCAAAGTAACAGAGAATGTAAAATTGCAAAAAGTATTAAAAGAAGTGTCAGCAATGTCAGGATTCCAATTGTATCAGAAAATACAAATATTGCAAAAAGGTTCTGGAGAACTGTAATATATTAGCAAACACTGATTTTATGGAGAATTGGGCACAGACCAATTGTCTAGACCAATATTACTTTCTAGTAATAAGATTGTAAGCATCTTTAAGAGTTGCTGCTAAATTAAACCCTCATCTTTACTAGTAAAGCCCGATAAAAATAGAATTGAGAACATAGTTTTGAAGTCACACTGGAGGAATCACAGAATGGCTTGGGTTGAAAGGGACCTTAAAGATTGCCTAGTTCCAACTCCCCTGCCATGGGCAGGGTTGCCACACACTACATCAGGCAGCCCAGTGCCCCATCCAATCTGACACTGAACACTTCCAGGGATGGGGCATCCACGGCTTCTCTGGACAACCTGGGTCAGTGCCTCACCACTCTCTAACTAAAAAATTTCCCTAAAACACCTAACTTAAATCTTCCCCCTCTTAGTTTAAAGCCACTCTCCCTTGTCCTATCACTACTAGACCACAAAAAATGTTGGTCTCTCTCCTAAGTTCCCCTCAAGTACTGGAAGAACACAATGGATTCATATACGAACGATCACTCAATCCCACTGCCTATGTCATTGATAAAGATGTTGAAGAGCACCAGTCCCATGACTAACCCCTACAGGACACAACTCATCACTGGCCTCTGCCTGGATGTAATGCCATTGATCACAACCCCCTGGCTGTGACCTTCCATTCAATTTATCCACTGAATAGTCCACCTTTTACATCCATATTTCTCCACTTTAGAGATAAGGATGTGGTGCAGGATCATGTCAAAGGCCTTGCACAAGTGCAGGTAGACTACATCAGTTGCACAACCTTAGTATGAGTGCTTTTTATGAAATGAAAGTGATGTTATTGTAAATGGGAGGAAAATCACCATTACTGTCAGGTTTATACTGAATCTTGTGTAAGCCATGTTTCAGCTTTAAAGTGCAGCACCTGTCAATGATAACTGCCTTACCTCTTGCACGTACTTAAAAAAAAAAAAGAAAAACAATCAGGAAATCTGCAGCTGACACAACTAGAGAAAGCACTGAAGAAAACTGTGGTAAGGGTGTTGTAAGAATGGAAGATGATAAGCAACTATAACTAAAGGTGAAAGTTCTTAATTTTGTGATTACTGACAGTTCTTCTGCATCCTCCATTTTTTCCTAGTATCGTAGCTATGAAACACTTTGGTGCTCCTCTTCTCTACATTTCGCATTCTTTCTTGCCATTCCTACTGTTTCTATTAAACTCTTCTGTTATTCCTGTCAGCTGGTCTTCTGAATCTCAGCTGTACATGTATCTTCCTTTCGTTATTGTTTCATTTCTCCTACTGGCTCTGCTGTATAACTAAAAATACTATTTTGACATGAACGGGTGCCAAAAATACTTCACAAGGCTTAAAGGGTCTTTTAAGTAAAACCAGGAATTGTCATGGAAATATAATATACCTCCAATAAAACAATCCATTGTTTTGTTTTTTTTTAAGCTGTCATGTTCTATCGTGCAAATGCACAAGGCAGTTAAAATAATACTTTTAATTACTTAAAAAATGTAACTGAGGTCTTTGGATCCAGTAGAGAAATAGTACAAATCTGTAAGCATCTAATAACACAGCCGCTCATAAGGAAGTTTGCAGAGGGCTTGATATGTCTGTACTTTGAAGCCTTTGTGACAAATTAACAGATATCGTTAACTCATTTTTGTTTAAGAAATCATTAGCAACCATGTGCAATCATTAAGTCTTAAACCTTAAGAGGCTACCAGCTGTCTAGTAGTATGGGAAAGCTGAAGTTACATTCTCCTACAGCATGCTCTCAAATCCGATGACACAAACAAATGGAGTGGGAAATAACGATAGTGATAGAGGCAGTGATTGGGACTACTTCTGGATGTGGAACTATTTAAACAGTGTGCTTGCAGTATAATTTTATACATATAATATCATAAAATTATGCAGGCCTAAGACTGCAAGTCATAAAATGAGAGAAAGTGTCCAGAAACAGGGTAATAGCGAAAAGGATTTAAGGCTTAAAGTAGAAAGTCACCTGTAAATTCAAAATGTTCTATAAAATCATGTATTACCTTCCAGTAGGTAAGCAGTGGGTCAGAAAAAAAAGTAGGTTAACATACTTCTTAAAATGACAGTAAGGAGACTTTCTGGATTGATGTGCATATAACTAGTACTGAAGTTTCAAAAAGGATGATCTTGGAAAAAGAACAATGAGTCCTTGCCACTTGTTTTTAGAACCAAGAGCTGGAAAAACAATTTACAGTGATTCTTAACAAGCTCAATGTATTTATTTTATGAGTGTGAAGACATGACTCAAATGCAGCATGCAAGTAACTTAACAAAGGAATATTTGGAGGTGGAAGATTCTTTACACTGTTAGGGAGAATGGCGTAACAAAAGTAAAAAACAAGATAAGTATGCAATTACATGGCATACGTTAATTTAATAGTTAATCATTAAAACAATGCTCTTATTGATGGGACCCTTGTACAGACATGATCTTTTATCTAATATGTCTAACACAAAGCTTACTGCACCTTAGTTAGAAATTCTGGGCTTGAGAATGTAGATTGCAGTGATTGTTGGTCAAACTACAAGAACATGACAATTCTCTCTCAAATATGTGAAATGAACGAACCAAAGTTCAGATCCTGATGCAGCCTGCTATGAGACTAAAGCAGCAGTGTGTTAGAACTCCACAGAACTCTGAGTACAAGAAATGAACTTTTTCCTGCCATAAAACTGCCCTCGAATGCTTGGAAAGACAATCTTGGTCTCTGACGTTAGGTGCTGCTTTAAATACATGCATATCCTGTGCAATTCTAAATACTCTCAGAAATATTAACTAATGTGAATAGAATGATCTTTGATATTCAATTAAATATACAGAACAATACTGCCAAAGGAGAATTAATGTGACACATTCTATTGAGATGATTACTCTTTTTTTCCCTTTAGCTTTTATGAGTAGGTGACAAATACTTGGTAAAAAAAATTGTAATGCTTCTGGAGAAAATTCTAGAAATTTCAACCCAGTGGCATCTCTGTGCATAGATACTGACAGTTCTAAGGAAGAAAAATATCTATGTATGTGACTGCTCTGTTATTTATATGAAAGACAAAGACCCTTCCAGGCAAAAAGTTTCTAAACAAGGCAGGACGAAAGCTGGTATTCACAATGTAATACAAGGTATATTTCAGCACAAAGCTTTGGGCAGCGGGAAATTATTGAATGTTGTTCTAGGCGACAACTAAAGGTGGTAACAACAGAGAAGGAGAAGTGTTAAGTACTTAACAACTTTTTTGCCACAGTCTTCTTTGATAACTGCCCATCACACTGCCCTCAAACATTTGGTTTGGAAGGAAGGGACTGGGGAAGCAATGTCCCTCTCACTGTAGGTGAAAATTGGGTTCCTGGACACCTGAGAAACCTGAACATCCACAAGTCTGTGGGTCCTGATGAGATGCATCCCAGAATCCTGAAGGAATTGGTTGATGTAGTTGCCAAGCCACAATATCAAATGACATTTGAAAAGTAGTGGCAATCAGGTGAAGGCCCTGGTGACTGGAAGAAAGGAAACATCACATCCATTTTTATGACAGGTCCAGAGGTGGGCCACAAAAATGATCCAAGGGTTGGAACACTTATCCTATGAGGACACGCTGAAAGAGCTGAGGCTGTTCAGCCTGAAGAAGATAAGGCTCTAGGGAGACCTGATAGTGAGCTACCAGAAGGAAGGGAATAGACTCTTTAGCAGGGTTTGTGGTGACAGGACAAGGAGAAATGGTTTCAAGAAAAGAGGCTAGATTTAGGTTGGCTTTAAAGAAAAAGTCTTTCACAGTGGAAGTGGCGAGGCACTGGAACAGGTTGCCCAGAGATGTGGTGGATGCCCTATCCCTGGAGACTTTCAAAGCCAGACTGGACAAGGCTCTGGGCAACTTGATCTAGCTCTGGATGCCCCTGTTCACTGCAGGGGAGTTGGACTAGGTGACTTTTAAAGGACTCTTCCAACTCTAAAAATTCTATAATTCTGTGATTTTATCATCATTCTGGAGTGGGAGCAGGCAGAAAATTCAGGAGACTACTTTAAAAGCAGGGAAACCATACCACAATTGCAAATACATCAAAAAAAAAAAAAAATCAAAACCAAGCATGTCATGATTATCAGGAAGGTTGAAGGCATCTTATCTCCAACTGATGTTAGAAATGATACTCTTGCTCCCTCAGTTTATTTCATCTCTACTACGTTGCTTCCCCTGGGTGTGTTCAGTTAGTCATATGAGATGATGGAAGAGAAGGGGACATAACTGGTGGTAAAGAAAATGCAGATAGTAGGCTGTGAGACAATGAGTCTCTAGGATGTCTTTGGCATCTTGGAAAATTTCCTCATTAAAAGATGTCACTGAGGAAGTTTTCTGAGGCATGGAGCACTGCAGGTACAGGAATTCAGGGTGTTCTTTCTAGAATCACATTTTCTGTAGGCATACTGATTCCTTTGCAAATTGTAAGGCCTGTTGGACTTTTTAAGTTGGCTGTATTAATTCCTCTGTCTATACTTCAATTCACATAGATGGGGCTTTAGTTAATCAAGAATACATGGATTTCAGTGCTGCAGTAGCTGGGATTGTATAAAGCCCCTGAAAAGCAGGGAAGTTCATTCAAACACTACTTCTGAATTTTTACACTGGCTCACTTGAGCCCAGACCAGAAGACTTAGGAGAAAAAAGGTCTTCTAATTCAGTATTAAACATGGAGGAGTGCATGGGAGTTGAACAAAAAGGAAGTAATTCAACCTCTTCATAAATTCAGAAACTCTTTTTTTTTGCTTAATATTGTCTTTATTTTTTTTTTTTCTAAATGGGTTTTCTGGCTTCCAAATATAATCTTGTAGTCATGAATTAATATTATAAAACAGCATCTTCCAAGCAGTAGTTTACCATTCATTAATACACTGTCTTGTCCTAAAGACACACAAGAGGAAAACCTCAATGCATATTTAATGTGTAGTCTTTATGTATATTTGTCTCTCTCTAGGCCTCCATGCTTATGCTGTTTGAACTTATAGTAGTTTTGAATTGCTTTCAAAACTGAAAATAGCCTCCTTGTTCTTTTAGAAATTCACATAAAAATAGATAAAGACCAAGCAATTACATGTTCAAATGGCATGCTAGTTTATGGATTAGTGGATTCCAATGGAATAGAAAGGGCAAGAAGAAAGTAGCATCAGAAGTGTAAAAGATTCACATTTAAATTTCTTGGGCCTGGGCTCTTCCCTCCCGCACATTTCCTTCCTCTCTCTGACCACCACGCATTTCTGGTTTTTGCTAGAAATAAACTTATTTTGAAACAGCCAGTGTTTAAGTTTCCACAGAATTTATAACCTCCGTAGCAAAAGAGCAAGCATAGATATTGCCCACATTGCTCCTCCCCTCAGTATTGGTATATCTTTCAAAAAGCACAACCTGTTTCAGGAGACCTTGAATTTTGTGCTGACAGACTCCTCTGTATTTTGAGACTCAACTGAAAGCGATCACTTTGTTTAGGTTAAATTTCATCAGATCTGTATTCAAAAGAGAGCAAGGACCTTTCCCATATGTATGTGGAAAGGCTTGGTGGACTTCTTTCCCACATGACACGGACAGAGTTTGCTATACTTTTACTCTCCTTTGCTACTCTTCAAGGAGCTGGAGCAGCAGCAGCTGGAACTCATAGCACAGATTTTACAGCATTAGAAGTACCATAAACAATGCCAAAGCTCTACTGAAGGTTCTCTCCTCACTAAATTTTCTTATTTTTTTTTAAACGTGGCCTAAGGGAGCCACAGGGTCAGCAAGAATTGTGATCCTGGCACACTCGTAACCTTAGCTACAGAGCTTGCTTGTGAGATACGAGGGAAGAGAGCATTCCACACAGATGGTAGGGATAAGGAAAGCTAGAGTTTCGATACCTCAGTTCTCATGATAGCCTGAGTCATATGTCATTTGTCATCAGTAAAAGAAAAAGATAATTTTTAAAAATGGTATGACACCTAACATTAAAATTAATAATTTAGATCTAAATTGTGCTTCTCTCATTTCTCTTTTGCAAAGAACAGTTTGTAGATCAGTCTTGCTTGGGGAGAAAATACTCAGAAAATTGTTGAATAGAAGCAAAATGCTGACTGAGCAGTAATATAACTACTCTTCACATCAGAAATTTATACTTACAGGTAATGAGTTTGTTTCTAATGATGGGGAACTGAGAATGACACATCAGTTCATTCTTTATCCATTGGACCACAATGAAGACAAGTTTCAGAACTGATTCTTTTGTACACCTTGTGCAATTCTGGTCACTTTGGAGTTCCTTGTTTGAACTGCATTCTTTATTTGAAAAAAACCCACAGTATTAGTACATCAACAGATATCAAAGGGAAATGGCTTCAAGCTCAGGGAGGGCAGATTTAGGTTAGATATGAGAAAAAAGTCTTTTACAGTGAGGATAGTGAGGCACTGGAACAGGCTGCCAGTGATGTGGTTGATGCCCCATCCCTGGAGACTTTCAAGGCAAGGCTGGATCAGGCCCTGAGCAACCTGATCTAGCTGTGAATGTCCCTGTTCATTACAGCAGAGTTGGACTAGAGAGCCCTCAGAGGTCCCTTCCTACTCTAGAGATTCTATGATTCTGTATTTATTAATCCCTTCTGTGATGCATTCACAATTTGAGTAAGTAAATCACAGTCAAAATACACGTGTTTGAATAACTATTTTCTAAACTAATTAAATTACCCCTTCCTTCACTCAGTGATTTTAACTACTTAAAGTATTGCACAACAAAAAACCTAAAATACACTAAACTGTAGTCCAGCATAAAACATTTTGTTGTTAATATCAGCAATTTTTTTGTCTAATTATATTCCACATCATTTATAGTTAGCTGTTTATTTTGAACTAAAGCTAAAAAGAGATATTTGTTATAGCTCACTAGAAATTCAGCATAGATTTTGTGGTACTTTAATTTCCTCACTAATTGCAGAAATGAGGCAGTAAAAAGCAGTTGAGAACACTGCAACTTTATACAGATACAGTATTTCACAGAACAAGATGGCACAGAAGAGTACCTGCAGTTTCTTAATGTGGCTTAGCTCTTTCTATGAAAAAAGATCCCATTTAAAATATTTTTTTTTTAAGTTAAAAAAATAGAGGATACTCTCCCTCTGAAGATAGGTAGAAGAACATGAGTTAATGCTGTATGATTTATTACCAAATCTTTGACACCCAGAGAAGCTCTCTCAAACAAGCCTGGAAATTATTTCAGTGTTGCTACTTTGTGATTCAGTGAAAACGCAGGTGCAATGTGTGAACACTGCTGGCTTCCATTTTGTTCTTTCTGTTCACTTCCAGGGATGCTGACCTGGAAACCATAAAGGAATGTCCCACAGGAAAACATCAAGTAGCCTCTCTGGACTTAAGTACTTAAGTATTTGTTAATCCTGCTAAAGTAGTTGAACTAATAGTCTCTTTTCAGTAGATAAGGTTAAAACTACTTATTTTGTCTTTTTTGTTACCTAAAGTACGTTGCTGTTTTCCAATCTTGAAAGAATTCAGGGCAAATTGTGCATTTCACGACCTTATGTTACTAGTTACTACCTTGTCCACAGAGAATAAGAGGTATGTCTCCCAGCTACAGTTTTGCAAAAGATGTTTTGACAGGCAGTTCGATTCTTCCTAGTGGTACTTCCACAGAAGTCACAGATTGTCTTCTTGCTGAAAACCTAAGGGCTCAATCTTCTTGTGCAAGAAAAACCACAAATGCAAAAAGCGTATGCAAAAACCAATCCAAGTTTCAAAATATGCAAAACACTTAGAAATATGTCATGCCACCTCAGGAAGAACAATGATTTGGCTTAAGCTGTGCAGACAGAGAGAAAGAGAGAAAAATTTGTTGGAGAACAGTAAGAAAACATTGAGGTTTTTCTTTAGCTGCTAATGTCTGGCATAGGTGGGTTTGAAATTGTATGGCTAAAGCAAACTGTATTGGATCAGGAAAAGTATGTTGTTACAAAGTATAAACGATATAAAGATCTTACCCATATCCTGGGCTTGGAGGAAGGTTCCCAAAGGGAGGATCTCCAGATAGAGATTCTTCCTCGTGGGGAGTCAGCCCTTAAATGGGGTCTAGGAGGGGTGGAGCATGGCTCCACCCCTTCCAGTCACTCAGGTGAGATTGCGTTCACCTGCAGCTGACTCAGCGCTCGCCTCAGGTGGTCAATCAGAGGTTCACACCGTGATTCAACAGCTCCCATACAGAAATAAACTGCTAGGCAGTAGTAAAGATGATAAATATTAATTCTTAGCAGGTGAAAATATGTCCCAGATTCTGTTTTCCCTGTGCTTGGGCTTACACTTGGACGCAGAGGAACCTCTTATCTCCCCTCAGCCTCCCTCAGCCCATCCCATCAGGTGTCTCTTCACTCCTTTTGTCCTCCTCTGTTTCCTCCCACAGTCCCAATCACCTTAGCTGACATCATTAAGGGCCAGACCAGGGTCCTAAAATCCTTTCCTCAGCTCTGCCATTCACATTTGGAGTTGCAATGGAGGCACAAGACAACTCCACACAGACCTCAGCAGCAGCACGGACGAAACAATTGGTTTGTATAACTTTTCACCTCCACCGTATTTCAGGGCTGCAGAAGCCTAGAAGGTTCACATTACTCACTGCTGATAAAGTCTTATTAGCCATATTGCGGCTGCCTTTGAGTGTAAAATATACAGCACCAGAGCAGGAGTGTTCCTCTCTGTGAATGCTAGTACAGCTCACCTAGGGGCTCACAAATAAACTATCTATCTGCTGCTGTACAGCACACTAGAGAAGAAGATCCTTCACCAAAGCTCAGAGCAATGCTCACATCAGAGTTCTAGTAGAAAGCAAAAAGTAAGCAACATTTCCTGAGTTTTGGTTTCACCATCAGAGCTAGACAAGACAGAGCAAGACAGCCAGCCCTAGATGCAACTACTCCACCTAGTTCAGAGCTCCTCAGACTGTACAGTCTCCTCTCAGTTGCGGTGTAAATGACATTGCATCTGTCTGTACCAGAAATCCAATTGGACAATTATGAGGGTTCCAAAAGTAATACCTCCTATTTTACTGTGTTGGCCCACAATGTCGGAGACAGATGTTGGTGATATGGCAGTAGAGGCTGAACTGTCCCAACAATATTCACTTATGTTTTGTTACTGTGTGACAGATGGCAGCAGAGGGGCGTATGACATGGAAGTGTGTATGAAGCAAAGGGGTGTGATTGAATTCCACCTCCACTAGGAAAAAATGGCACCCGCTGACATTCATCAACACTTGATGTACATTTCTGGAGACAAAACAGTAGGTGTGAGCACAGTGAGGCAGCGAGCAGTGTGTTTCATCAGTGACAACAGTTACATGAAACACAAGCCATGTTCTGGACAGCCAAGCACAGCTGTCATGTCACAGAATGAAGAGAGTTACGATCAGCTGATCCATGTGATGCAGCAGATTACGATGAGGGAACTGTGTATGGAGCTGAATATTGGCTTCAGTGTGTTGGAAACTATGTCAGCAATGTTGAAAATCACAGAGTTTGCAGCAGGTGGGTCCCGCAGGACATGTTCTGTTCTCTGGCTCACACAGGAGCAGAGTGAACACCATATGCAAGTTTGTCAGGAAGTACTGAACCAATACGAGGCTGAACGTGACAGTTTCTTGGACTGCATCATTGCTGGTGACCAGACATGCTGTCATCACTATGAGCCAGAGTCAAAACGGCAGTCCATGGAGTAGTGACATGTTAATTCTCCATCAGAGAAAATGTTCAATGTGGCTCTTGGCAAGTAAAGTGATGCACTGTCTTTTGAGATAAGAAAGAGATTATCATTATGGATTGCTAGGAACCTGGACTAACTATGAATTCTAACTGCTACATAGTGATGCTGACTAAGCTGAAGACTCAGACTTCCAGAGAAGATGACAGGTTTTCATTTGGAACATGGTAACACCAGGCCCCATATCAGTTTGAAGACCATGGAGCACATTGCCAATCTCTGCTGGACTGTTCTACCACACCCACTGTATAGTCCAGATTTGGCATCTTCTGACTTCCATCTGTTCATGCCAATGAAAGATGGACAGCTTGGGCAACACTTTCAAGCAATAATGTCATCATAGTAGGTGTGAAACAATGGATCACCTCCACCAGTGCAGTTTTTTCTGTGTGTGGCATTCAGGTTCTTCTGGCAAAAATACATAGCCAATGGTGGTGACTATGTTGAAAAACAGCACTGCTGAAAATTTCCTCTATCAAATAGTGTTATTGTGCTCTTTTTATCAGCTGTAGTTTCCACGGAAAGAGATAGGAGGCATTACTTTCAGAACAACCTATGTATGAGAGGATAACTGATAAATACTGACTGGTAAGTAAAACTCAGTAATTCAGTGTGCTGATTAACACCCAGTTCTAGCTTGATGCTCCCTTTATAAACTTATTTTGGTGCTAGACAAGGAGCCACATGAGCGTATGCTGTTTCATTTTATTTGCCAAGTATTTCATTCACAGTAAAATTTGGGCATCTGCTTTTCAATTCAGTTTTGAAAACTGGCAATACAAGATGAGACAGTGATCTGAGATATCCAGCAGAGCTTCACCAAGGGCAGACTGTGCCTGAACAGTCTGGTGGTGGCCTTCTATGATGGAATGATGTCAGTTTTGGACAAAGGAATGGCAACATCTAACTGTACCTGTGGGACCTTTGACATGGTCCCATACCACATCCTGATGTCTAAGTTGGAGAAATATGGTTTCTAAAAGTGGACTATTCAATGGATAAAGACTTGGTTGGAAGATTGCAACCAGAGGGTTGTGGTCAATGGCTCTATGTCCAGGTGGAGGCCAATGACTTGTGGTGCCTCCCAGAGGTCCATCTTGGGACCAGCATTCTTTAACATTTTTATCATGACATAGACAAGGAGATCTCATGAACACTCAGCTAGTTTGTGAACGACACCAAGCTAAGTGATGCAACTGATAAGACAGAATTAATGGATGCCATCCAAAGGGATCTGAACAAGTTCAGAAGGTGGGACCATGTGAATCTAATGAGGTTCAACAAGGCCAAGTGCAAGGTGTTGCACTTGGGTCAGGGCAATCCCAGACATATGTACAGACTGGGAGAAGAACTCATTGTAAGCAGCCCTTCAAAGAAGGACTTGGGGATACTGGTAGAAGAAAAACTTAACATGAGCCAGCAGTGTGCACTTGTGGCCTGGAAGGCCAACAGTGTCCTGGGCTGCAGGAAAAGCGGGGTGGCAGCAGGGAGATGGAGGTGATTGTCCCCCTCTACTCTGCTCTCAGGAGATCCCATCTGGAGTGCTGTGTCCAGTTCTGGGGCCCCCAGCACAAGAGAGATGTGCAGCTGTTGGTGTGAATTCAAAGGGAGGCCACAAAGATGATCAGAACTGGAGCACCCCTCCTATGATGAAAGGTGGAGGTAGATGGGCTTGTTCAGCTTGGAGAAGAGAATGCTCCAGGGAGACCTCATTGCAGCCTTCTAGCACTTAGCAGAAGCTTATAAACAGGAGGAATGTTGATTTTTTGAACAATCTAATAGTGATAGGGGAACAATTTTTAACTAAAAGGGGGAAGATTTAAATTAGACAAAAGCAACACATTTTGTACTCAGAGGGTGGTGAGGCAGAGGCATGGGTTGCCCAGAGAAGTTGTAGATTCCCTGTCCCTGGAGGTGTTCAAGACCGAGTCCCTGGGGAAACTGATGCAGTGGTTGATTAGTGGTTAGCAGCCCTACCCATGGCAGAAGGGTTGGAACCAGAAGATCTTTAAGGTCCCTTCCAACCCAAGCCATTCTGTGATTCTATAATTCTATGATTCTATGATTCTATGATTTCTGTTTACAGATTTCTTTTAAGAGTATTTTTTTCAGAGATTTTGAAAGGTAATTTGATTTTTTTTTTCATCAACGAAAGTGCAGCATATTTTCCTAACGTTTCTCTTCTTATAAAAAAAGGCCTTGCAAATTATAATGTTTGGTAGTCATTTTCCACTGTCTTGTTACCTCACTGAGAAAAAACAAGATTATAGAGATGTACAATGTAGCTTTACAAAAGTTCCTCTTGTGGGTTTCAAACGAATGGTTGTGAACTTGTCTGCTTTTAGCACTCCTCCAACTGCACTTTGTGTTCCACCTCTGTCAAAGCATAGTTTATGTCTAGAAAGAAGGAACAATGAGGAATAAATGGAAAGAGAAAACAACAGGAGAAGAAAAGAAATGTTAAAAAAAAAAAAATAGAGGAAGCATTTAGTTTGGAGAAAATAATAGCATAATCGGGAAGGCAAGCTAACACCAGTGTGGACCTAAGATACATGCAAAGCAAAATGGAAGTTTTACTTCAATAATGCTTTGAATTATGCTTAGTTTTAGTTTGGAATGTGTTTAGCAAGTGTAATAAAAATGTGTTTTATTTGGTTTATAGTACCTAGTAAGTGGAATCCTTCCATTCCAATGAGCTTACGAATGCCTTGCTCATTTTCTATCTGAAAAGCAAAGGTGTGTTTGCATGTTCCACTTGTTTCTGTGGCTTACAGCCTTAAGATTCATTGCTATATAAATTTTCATGTTGATCCGCAAGTATGGATTTCAGAGACTCTGTCTAGCTTCTTCTCAGAGCAGAACACCATTTTTAAAGTTATATTACTTAATTCTGTGGGTGGCTCAGTTGTTTTATGCTGTAGCTTCTCAGAGGAATACAATCTCTCTCTACTGATATACACAGCAATGGACAAATTGCAAATTGCAGTTTTGCCATGCTTCTCTCTGACAGTACCATGCCTTCTCCAGCTGCAGGGAGTCACCTCTGGATACCCATTTCCTCTTCTCTCATGCAGTAGTATCAAGCATAAGAAAACATTTGGCTGCTACACTTTAACTATCAGATTTATTCTTATGTGCTTTACAGGACAGTGCCTCTCCCTCCAGCCTCACAACTCAAAACATTGTACTTCTCTTCCAGTAAATTCTTAGTTCTACAATAATATCTTCTTATATATTCAATTCCTGTCTAGCAGTAACTAGGCCATGCAGAACAGGGTGAATCTATTAAGAAGAGGAAACTTTTTCTCCAAATTTCGGAATCCTGTCAGCAATAGCAATTATTATTAACAATAGAATGGATGATAACAG
>PPHD01000212.1:61492-85998 GCA_002909625.1 Bambusicola thoracicus | reverse complement strand
TGTGCTCTAGTTTCTGGCCGTTTCCCCTTGTCCTGTCCCCACACACTACTGAAAAGAGTCCAGCCTTGCCACTATGGCCCCCACACCGCAGGCATTTATAAACCTGGATCAAATCCCCTCTCAGCCTTCTTTTCTCAAGGCTAAATAGACCCAGTTCACTTAGTCTTTCCTCATAGGAGAGATGCTCTAGGCCTTTCACCATCTTTGTGGCCCTCTGCTGGACTCTTTCTAAGAGATTCCTATCTTTTTTGTACTGGGGAGCCCAGAACTGGACACAGTACTCCAGATGAGGCCTTACCGGGGCAGAGTAGAGTCGGAGGATCACCTCCCTCTTCAGTGAGGAGAGGACAGGAATTTGACACTTGTTGCAATGAGGCTTATTTTGAGGTTGGAGTTTATGGACATGAGGGAGTGATGTGGTAAACAATAGCTGGGCTCTGCTCTGACCTCCTCCAGTTCACTCACCTTGGTGGAGATACCTTGAAAATGTTGGTGCTTTGACACTTGTGTGTTTCACACTTTTTACACCTAGGGAAAAGATGCCAGAGTAATGAGTGTAATGAATGAACTACTCTAGTTTATTTATTAATTGGAATTTTTATCATGGTAAAAAATGTGCTAAAATCCACTTTTCACCAGATTGCAATGTGGAAGGACCATTAAATCTGCTTGAGATAAGACCATAAATTGGTGTAGAAGCATTTTGAAGTAAACGTATGTAATTCAGAAGTAAAATTTTTCCTGGCTTCTAACCAAAACAGTGGAGCCATGAAGAAGAAAGGCACAAGATAGAGCCATGTTTAGATTGACTTTGGCCTGGACTTGCAATGTTATTTACGTGTCCTGAGCACGCCAAGCAAAAGGGGTGTCCTTACAGTATGTAATGCCAGAAGTTTTTGTCAATCTTTTGAGAATGAAGAAACATAGGGCAGATTCTTATTGTTCTTAGAGGAAACAGTTTAAGGAATGATTGCTTTTTCTTTTTTTTGATACTGATGGTGTCTAGTATGATACTTCAGCTTCAGGTGTCTAGTGGTGCGTAAACAAGATAGGGAACAAGAGAAAAGCAATAAGATACTGACCCAGCTCTTACTCAGTATCTATGTGTTAGCATTGAGCTGTCAGTCCTGTTCTCTTTAGAGACACAGCTACGTGCAGAAGTCGTACAGCTATAACCTTAACTGCACCTACAGTTAGTGCATTTGTTCCTGTGCCATCACTTGCCTGTGTTTAGCATAACAGCAGGCATTTGATGCCTCAGTAGTTATGGCCACATGGCATCAGGAAGAGTTTCTAGGTATTCTCTTAAATCTAGCTAATCATAAACAAACCTAACAATAAGCTAACGATATTTAAAACTAAGGAGTTTGAAATATTCATAACTGTCTTTTCAACGGCAGGCAGATTAACTGTGTTGTCAAAACACCTGGAAGGCAGGTCTGAAAACTTAAAGTTTGAATAGCATTAGATAATTCCTGAGGGGAGAAATGAAGTGCTTATAGGAAACATAAGGAGATATAGTATATCTATGACTCACTTTTATTCTTTATTAAACAGATCAGATTCTGTTAATGAGAATGTTCCTAATGTAATCATGTTAGGACTCTGACATCAAAGTGAAAGCAAAATGATCACATAGATATCTAGGAGCAGTTTGTCATCTGTGAAAATAGTACTTATCTGCTCTTATGTCAACCAGTCTTGGTCTGCACATTGAAATTTGGTGAAGCATCTCATGGCTGCTAGAAAGCATGGGTCAGGTCCTGAATTTACTGGTAAATGCACATCTCCATAAGGATTTTGCTATACAGTATAAATATTGAAACACTGCACAGGTAGAAGCGTGCAGCTTCAGACCTGCAACACTTCTGTGTAGATCTTTTCATGATGAGAAAGAGGCCAGGTTTGATAGAGGCTGCGTTAGCACTGGCCAGCAATATCAAATGTGCCCTTATATGCAGTGTAATTTGATCAAGAGTACAGTGCACAGTATTTTGAGAAGGGAAGATAAAATTTCTGCAATGCTGCAACACGAAGATAAAGATCTAAACACCAAGTATCTAGGGAAGCAGAACGTGACATGGAAAGTAATAAAATTCACGTGAGAGTGTAGTGGTAAGCCTTTCTTCTTGTGCTTAGAGCCACAGTGTGTCCCAAGTATTTGAAGCACAACCATTTTAGAATATCTGTTGTATGAATTCCTTTGGCTCACCCAAGTTGGTGCATTACCTGACTTTCAGTTTGAGGTGACACTTATGAAGGGTGTCCTCTGCAGAGCCATATCTGCAGGAATGTCTCAATGCAATGAGTCAATGCGGAGTTCATCAAGAAATGTTACTTCCTCAAGGACTTTATTTGTATCTCTCTATTTTTATATCTTGAAAGTGAGATATGTTTCACAGGGTTTCTGTTTGCTTTTTCTTTTCCTGAAATTATGAAATTATAAAAGGGGACATAAAGCCAGTGGTATGAGCAATAAAACCAAATGGCTCCTTTCTTTCAGCAGCCTTGTAAGCATGAGCTGTGATCACATTTTTCCGTGGTTGGGATTTGTCATGGATTCTCTCGCAGCTTCTTTTCCCTTAGAAGAATTAGTTCAATCCCTTGTATCATCCATTGATTTCCAAAATAAAAATCTAGCATCTCTGAGTTTGCAGCTTACATAATTTTTTTATTTTTATTTTTATTGTTAAGGGATAAAGGGTTAAAAGTCATTTGGGTAGAATGACTGATACGCACATTCACACAACTATATAAGCGTTATATCGTTAGGAAACTACAAAAATAAATTAGAAAACACCACATGATGTGTTTCTCAGCACCATTATGTCGGAGCATTTTGCCGACAGCTTTGTAATATCCTGTGATTGCAGGCAGTTTTGTAATATCATATAATTTCCATATATTTTAAATAGCTTTCTTTTTTATTTTTTTTTCTTTCCTTAAATATAGGATTAAAACAATCCTTTTGTAAAGACTCATCATGACAGTGCTTTAAAGTGCCATGGCTGTCAGCTTACGAGTCGTCTCAAAGTTGGATGGCTGACATAATAGCATCTCTTTTTTCACTGACCTAAATCAAGTATTGGATGGATCAAGCCTTCTCACTCTATGATCTCAAAGGAGGGATTTTATTTTTTTTTTCTTAATGTCATGTTCAGCTATTGGTTACTTTATGCTGAGCTGTGAACTGTGTGGGTATTGGAAGCAGCATTAAAAGCCAGGGAGTGCCTCTGTTTTCAAGACTATCCATCACTCTACTGTTTTAGGCACCCGACTGGTTATAGAAATACTTACAGCCACGTAGGATACATATTTGATCTACAGACAACAGAGATGAACAAATCCAAATTGTCCAGAGTGAAGAGATTTAAAAAATTATGGAGGGTGAGTGAAAAATATGCATTAGTCTATTAGAAAGATTGCTGTGGGGAAACATAAATTACAAGCAGATAATGTTGGTGTTTGCGGGCAAGCTGTCCTGCTGCATGCGTGTTCTTTGGTCAGGCTTGTCAGTACAGCTTTGATTGTATTTTTATGGTTTTGCAGATGAGTTGCATCTTTGCATCTTTCTTTCTAGAGACGTTAAGCATTCAGGTTAATATGACTTCTGAGAAAAGTTCGGGAGAATTTGAAACAACAACACTTGTACATAAAAACCCTCAGGGAAGCACAGATAAACTGATTTCCTCAGTAGCGTTAAAAATGCCATTAATTAAAAAAAAAAAAAAAAAAAAAAAGTAGGAAAAAAAGCTGTTGTCCCCTGAAGCTGTAATTTAGCTGAGATAAATTGTGAAGCTGAGCTGTATGGAATTTGCTTAAAGTCCACGTTCCATTGAAGTCTGGTATGATGGTCAAATGAATAAAATGATAATAGAAAGGCATATTTACATTTAAACATCTGCATGTCTTAGAGGTTAGAAATAAGAATGACAGGTTAGAAATAATAAATGAAACAGATCGTTCTTTACCAAACATACAGTTAATGTGCAACAGGTGAAGCGGACATCCCTCTGGTGTCTCACAAACAGTTCTTTGAAGCCTTTCATGACAAGTTTGGAATCAGTTCTTCCCACTGATAATTTAGCAACAAACACCTTTCATTTCAACAGGCTTCAACAAATCTGCCCAGATGCTTTCAGAATATGGGACTCTGGTATCAGCTGATGAAGTTGCATTTGTTGTCTTACATTTAGTAGTTAAAGAGTGGAAATTATCCATGATGTGAAATTCTGTTGACTTGCTTCCTGGTAGTATTGATTTGAGTATTTAAAAGCAGCTTTTATATGCGATTCCATCAGTGATGAGAAGGCGATGATCTCTGTGGTCTGCATGTGGAGTAGTGGAGGTTTTCCACATTTTAAGGACTATCTTGAAATAGAAATAATGTCTCTATTTATGGTTTTGTTTATTGACAAATGTTATTGCCTGAGTGAAAATTATATTTTAATCATCATGCAAGTTTCATTTGTGCAACCAGGCACAGCTTCCTTAGAAATTAAAACATATCCATTAAGCATAAGGAGCTATTATATCATATGAAGTGACACGAGATAATTACCACAGGGCATCGTTCTTAAATGGGCTCAGGAAGCAGTTTAGTTTTAAGGGGAAAAATGTCCTTCTTGGATAGAAAGATTTTATTTGCATATAGTTGTGTGTTTTGTTGTGCAGCTGAACGCTTTGTCCTTTACCTCCTATTTGTAGCAGCTATTAAATTGCAGGCTATTAAGCATCCTTTAATTGACACATTTTCTGCTCCTCTCCCTAAAGCACTTTTCCCTATTCCATCAGCGTGGTACCTGATATTTCAGGGTAATATAGTTCAAAATTAAATTTCTGTAGAAGCAAATGTCAGTTTTAAATGCTGCTGTTTCTTTTTCCCACTTCAAGTTATTCTGGGTGGAAATATGTCAAAATCTGGAAGAGGGCTTTTATGGTTGGGATTAAAATAAAGGCTAGGCCTTTTTATTTTTATTGTGCAGTGTGTGCATTTATAATAAGCCATAATATATTTATGCAGGAGATTATATGTCTATGATATGGCGCATACTCCCTTCCTCCACTTAACTCTCGGCATTAACTTGCTCAATATTTATGGATATATCAAAATGATGATTTACACTGTACTTATCATTAACGTCCCTTGCAATAGCTCTCTGTATTCTGAAGGATGGCCAGAACTACAGTCATAAAATGAAGAGATTAACAGATAATTAAATTAAATCCTTAATTATTTGGGGATGATGAATTCACTCTGTGATTACAAAAAGGTGTAGAGAACTTTTTTTCACAGGCGGTGCAAATTGAAACCAGTGGAGCTACGATGATTTATGTCTACTCAAGGATCTGAATCATACTGTTAATTATCTACTCCCCTTTTAAAAATGTATTTATAAAAATTGGATGTCCGAGTCTTTCAAGATATTTTTTGATATATTATATACATTCAAAGGTAGCACAGCTTGAGAAGTATCAGTCAGTCTTCACACAGCATGGAAGGTCCTGGAGTCAGGGAAGCTTAGTTGCTTCTCCAGCAATCTTTGATCGCCATGAGAAGCCTCGTTGTTTTCAGTTAATTTTTGATCTGGCCTATGTTTCAAATGAATCTCCAAAGCCCTGACATATAACACTGTCTGACAGTTCTGAAGCATTCAACGGCTATCCACCTCTGCTGGTGGAGTGGCTGGGAGGAAAACCCTTCTGAATGTACATCCGACTCGGCTCATTAAGGACAGAAAGTCAAATGTAGTGGAGAAATGAAGAAAATGAATTTTAGGGTCAAAACCAGCAGCAACAATAAACAATCCTTCTGCACTCAATTGTGAGTTCATTTACCTATAAATAAATAAATCTCCCTATGGTCATTATGAAAAAGATTACTGATTATGTTATTTAATGGGCATGCTGAGCTATGACGAGGATTGAAGGATATTGTATTTAACTTACGCACTGAGAAGTCTTGAGAGCTCATTAGAAGTGTTTGTTAATGATAGAGCTGTCTGGCCAATGCTTGTGCTGTATTCCAAGGGATCACTGTGCCAAGTTTTGTTAGTTATAAAACCCTTTAAGCATTTGTCATGGTAACGTGAAAACTGAGATGAAAATACATACTGGCTACTTCAAAGACACTGAGCCCCTGGTGTAAACCTTGATTTAGAAAATGTTTGAAGCATACATTTACTCACACAGCATTGTGATCCATCTCATCTGTAGGTATTTAAGCTCTGTTTCTTTATGGATTTTTGGCCCAATAGATTGTGATGGTTATAAAAACCTGCTATGCTCTTTCATCTCAAGTGTTTGAAGGGGATGTTTGGAGTAAATACGCCTTTTAAAAGTCCCTATAATTTACTCTGAAAAGTACTTATGGTTGTGAGCTGAATCAATTCTCACTCTTCAGGAGCAGCTCCTCGAACTATCGCTATTTCCATCAGGAAATGTTACTTCTCTGATTCATAATTTGTGTATTCTGGGCTGAAAATTGATATAAAAAGCACTGATTCTGAAGAAATTTCTGTCTCTTTGCTTCTTAAAAGCATTTCTTCATAAACACTGTTTTAGACAGTTTGTGTTAGTAACCACAGAGGCTAGAATATAAAAAGAATGCTGTTTCAAATGGCTTTTAAAATATTATTATATTTGTAGCCTTACTGTGCCTCCCCCAGCCCCAAAAGCAGCAAGGCTGATGTGCTTCCAGCCCATGAACGGAGTGCTTATCCAGTCTTGTAATCCTGACTTCTAGATAAAAATGCTTTCACCCTTTGCTCAAGTGGCAGTGGCCTTGTGGTTTTGTTGCTGCGGAACAGAATCTGAATGCAAGTTCCAGCTGATGTGGCCCCACGCATTCCATTTGTTCTTCACAATGTGTTCATTAGTGAGCAATGTGGTCAACTGTAAACTTTTTTGGAGAGTAGTTTTGCTTCCTTGTCTTTCCTTCTTGATGCTTCTGGGTTATACTTTGTCAGAATAGTCTACAGGGACTCTGCCTGTTGTGTCCTTGAGGACGTGCAAACGTTAAAAGCTGATGGTACAAGACTTGAGTGAGCAGAGATGGATTTAGGAAGGAAGCACGCTACTCAGGGTTTCTTGATGGCTTCTCTACTGCTGCCTGTAATAGCTTTTAAAAGACTAGCAGGCACCCAAGTCCATCTATTAGCCTCCACCCCCTCCAGTTCCAAGGGTGTATTTCTTCTGCAGCAGGCACCAAGTGGGAGAAGAGTGGGAAGGAGGGAAGAGGCTGAATGTCTTCAGTTGACCCTCAGAGTGGGTGGGGAGCGAGCCCATGGGCACCTGCCAGAACACAGCCGGAGAAGCCCTCCTGTGGCGTGAGCACTGGGGACCTGCCCGATGCCGATCTGGTTAGTGCTGGCAGGTAGGAATGGTGGGCTGAGAGGTGCAAGGATGACGGCGACTCACACAAATTCAAGTTGTAGAGGTGGGAATTGGGCAAGGAAAGCTGTTTACTCTTAGCAGAGGGCAACGGAGGGGTCGGGATTTCTGGGATTGTGGTCCTCCCTTTGTTTTCTTTTCTCCTCCTGTTTTATGGCTTTGTGATTAATCAATGGAGGAAAGGAAGTGAAAGGAGACATTTTGATGTAGCAGCTTCCAACTCTACTGTTTCTGCTGGAACCAATTCCCATCACTGGGAATTCTTCATCCTCAGGTGAGCAACCACCCAGGAGGAGCAACAGTACTTTCTGTGGCTCCTGGTTCTTCTGTTTGGGGATGGATTTACCCAGGGACCCTTGTATGTCCCTTTCAAGTCACCTACCCTGTGCCTATATAGGCCCCTCTGAACCCATGGGTTGTGCCTAGAGCCACTACAAGGTTTCACCTGGAAAGTGTTCAAACAGATGAGCAAGGAAAACTGTTAGGTGTCAAACAACTGCATGCAAATGTGGATCAGTCATTCTGTTTTATGATGCTGGAAATATCCAGTTGTTCTTTTGGGGAGATCATTGACACTTCTGCTTGGTGTGTAATGTGTGTTGCTGCAGAGGATGACTGAGGATAAACAAAAGTGGATTAATCTAAAATAATAACGGAAAACATTTAAGTTTTCCATCCAAGTTTTTGGGCTTGACAGTTAGCACCGCAGAGGTCTTCCCTGGAAATACAGGTGTTATGTTCCTTAAGCTGATTTTAGTTGAAACTTGTCTTTTGTGTTGGAAAAACAATGAAACTCTAAATCTTTAGCAATGTAGATTATACGTATTGCTGTGTATTGCCCCTTTCATAACTTTTATAGTGCTACCAATTACACACTACTATTAATACCAGGTGATTTGATTCCAAATAGGAACTATTTAATTCACTACATATGTAAGTGATCTATCACTGCTCATTCCCTCAGGTAAGTATGGGGATCCCAAGTGTGGTAAAGCTGTGAAGTGTAAACTAGATTATAGATTTCACTCATTCTTACAAGTCTCAGTGACCAGGATTTAAATTACTTGATTTAATTGTTTAAACTGAGGTTTGTAAAACAGTCTGAAAGTGTGTCCTATTGTAACCTTAGATTAAAAGGTAGGATGAATGGAATTGTGAACATTCTTTACAAAGCTGCTTCTGCTTTTACGTTAGGATTTTGCAAGCCAACAAAACAACACCTGAACTATTGAAACGTATCACGCACAGATCTGGAGTCTAAGGGTGGTCTTCTGGTGAGCTCTGTATTCATTTCAGTCACCTTCCTGTGTAGGGTCCCATGAAAGAAGTGTCAGGGAAATGTCCTTAGGGGGAAAGGGAGCTTGAAACGTTTTGGCTGTCTTAGCAAGTTTGGAAATTTAGAGGTTGTAAGGAGATATAGGAGAGGCTACTTGTTTATTAACTTTGAGCTTTGGCTTGAGCTACAGTCGTATGGGGGATGGCATCAGAACCTCTTTTTAGCACAGGGTCAGCATTTTTAAAAAAGAATTTTACAGAAGAAATAATGCTCTCAAAACATCACTCTCCAGTTCACGTACTTGAGCAACATAAAGCTAAAGTGGAAGCGTCAGCAAGAAAATGAAAATGGGCATTTAAAACTTTTTTTAAAAAGTCTTCACACTTCCGTAAATCACTTTCTATCTGTGATTCCAATTTCACGATGAAACATGCTGCATATCTGCTCTGAAGTCAGTCTTGCTGATGCTGTACTAATGGCTGTTTGTAGTCACTGTTAGCAGTGACAGCATGTTGCATATAATTTACGTTATCGTTTCCAGTCAGCATTTTCCTTACAAATTATGAGATCCAAAGTATCCTGAGTGAAATCCTGGTTTGCTTGAAGTCATTGGGAAAACTCCATCAGCTTCGGTAGGTCAAGAATTAGATGCTGAGGGTCTTCTGGGTGAATGCATCTAATTTAACAAGCCATGTGACACAGGGACTTGGTTACGTTGCTTGCAGTTAGGTAGTTTCAAATATTCTTTTTATTTAAATGAGGTGCAATGTGTTGTGAGTTGACTTAAATTATTTTTAAACTATGGAGAAGAGGGAAGAAGGAAGGGCAGCACTGGAATTCAGCTCTTCTTTTCAGAGACAGTATGAGCAATTGGTGTTATTTACCTCTTAGGAGCACAGCTCAGTCTCCCTTTCCTCTTTCTGTAAGTACCTATATGGAATACGTCAGCATGTGTTTAGTGACTAGGGATTGAGCTTCTCACCATTAGTAAAACAGTGACAGGAAGCCAGTAATTGGCCTTTGATTCATTTAAAACAAAGCAAACAAACAAACAAAAACAGAACAGGATGACCTTGTTAGAATCGTGGGGTTCATTAAGTTGAAGGATCCATATACCACTGCTGGAAAATAGGAGCTTGAGGAGCTCGAGACCAAGATCTCAAATCACATCTAACTTCGTACCTTTCTATCGAAGCAGCAAAAAGGGGAAAACTGTGAACATTTTTTGTCTTCCCAAAAGTGGTTATTGGTGAGAAACTGAAATGTAATTTATGTAGGTTGCTCCAAAAGTAATGCCTTCCATTTATTTCCGCGGAAACTACAACAGCTATAAAGAGCACAATAACGCTATTTGATAGAGTAAATTCTCAGCTATTAAACACCAATTTTAAACACAGTCACTACTATTAATTGTACATTTTTGGCAGAGATGAACAAGAGCTGGCAAGCTGTGCTCATAAAGTCTGCACCAGCAGAAGTGACACAATCACTGTCTTCACTGCTGAAATGCACCACCCACCACTACGCTGTGCTTATATCCACTGTTTGGTCTCCATAAACATTCAGCAGGTGTTGATGAATGTTAGTGGATGCCATTTTTTCTGCAAGGAGGCATTCAATGCCACACATTTGTTTCATACACATCTCCATGTCAGATGTCATTCTATCAGGCTGCCCCCTGTGCAACCATCTGTCACGGAGCAACAGAATGTAACAGAATATTGGTGGGAAGGTTCAACCTCTACTGCCATACCAACATCTGTCTCTGACATTGTGGGCCAATGTAATAAAATAGGAGGCATTACTTTTGGAGCAGCCCACTTATTTACATTAAGCAAAAATAGCATTTTATGAAAAAGTTACTCACATTTTCTCCCATTTAAAGAATTGAAAATGCATCTTTGCTAGCAGGATTGAGGGCACTTCTCTGCCTGAGAACAGATTGCCAGCAGGCTGAGTCAGTTGTGACCAGTGGTTTTGGATGCCCTTAGAGAGCCTGTTGAAGCAGGTGGGTCATCCTGCTCAGCCATGTGCCATCATCCCAGCACTAACACTGATCACATGATACCTCCCTGTCATCTAGAATGGTGTGGAGGTCCCAGGGGTCTCATGGGTCAACAGGGCCCAGGATGTGATGCGACTCTTAGTGGCTGCAACTTCCTCAAAATTCTGAGCAAGGAGCAGCCCATTCCATTTTGCAGCCAAATGGCATCTCTCTCTCAAGAAACACATAGATAAGCATACATGTACAGGCCTATTCAACTCCATTACAATTTGCCTGCTCCAGGTGAAAGGCAAGCATTTATTACCCAGGACTCGCTTCTCATATCTTTGATACGAGAAAAGCAAGGAAACGTGAGCCTGCTCCACCCTAGCATCTAAGGAACTCCACAGCTGGTTAATCTTGCATGCACTCTGTGCTAAATTGAATATCTAACCTGAAAGTTTTATAGGATATACTCATTCAAACTAATGTGTATAATTTAATGGCAAATAATACATTCAGCGAATGCTTGCCTACAATCACCTGTTATTGCTTTTTTATAATTATTATTTTAAGAACTGTTGAGATTGTACCAGGGACCTTTCTGACCCCGTCTCCTTACAGGGTAATGGTGACTTCTCCTCCTTTGCCCAGCAACAGTGCTGGTGGATGGGAAGGTGAGAGTATCCTTGAAGTGTGGTGCAGAATATCTGTTTGGTGGATAATTGCTGCATTTAGAGAGGGTACAGAATTAATGGCACAGTGTCCTTGTGGCAAAAAGTAAAACAAATAATATGCATGTTAGAGAAATAGTGCAAATAGCTCAGAATGCCTCTGCAAATGCAAAATTTTGCATAATTACACAAATTTGGTCAGTAAAAGCCATAAAAGTAGTAATTTCTAGTGACAGCAAACAAAATTGGCGACTCCTTCAGTACCTAAGGAATTTGTTTATGAAAACTCTGGATCTTATTGAACTCTATGGACTTCCTCCCTTTGCTCTTGACCGTTTTGCTGATTATTCTGGCACAATTTTTTGTTTCCACTTACTGGTTTATATCTTTAGGGAGGGTGATCACCTATTGCCCACCGCTCACATCCTATGATGAAAATCAAAGTGGTCTCCAGCCTAAGCTGAGCGCATCATATTATGGAAGACTGGTCAGGAAGATGTTTACTTCCTTCCTCTCCAATGCATTTTGGACAGTTATACCACAGGTCGATAAACAGAAAAAAATTATGTTTTTATCTCACTAACAGAGCAATTCCTGGATCCATTCTGTCCTTGCCCCAGACACGCCATAGTCCTATTTATGGCAATTCTTCTCCTGTTACGATTTCCTTTTATTACTATTGGCTTCTAAATAAATCATGTGTGAGGCAAGAGGGAAAAACATTTTAGTGTGTTGACTCTGTTCTGCTCTGATACCTACAAGGAAGAAGAGAGTCTCTTGTAGTCTTCTGAAGTCAGTATTAATTTTGTGCGTTCTTGATCACTGATAAAAAGGAAATGCCCTTCCTATTTTCTGCCCAGAGGAAAGGACAACAGCTGGAGGTGAGTGATGCCAGCAGGTACCCCTTGTGTGGATAGAAAGCCCAAGAGGGCATTTTGGTATGAGGGAGGTGGATGGAGACCTGGTAGTGCACATCTGGGGTCTTAATTCAGTCAACCTTAGAGACTGAGTGGAGGGGAGAAGGGGAGAAAAAAATTCCTTCTCGGTATGTTGATAGTCTCATCTGTCTGGGAAAGCTATTTTTGTTACCCAAAGTTCTCTATCATGCAAAGTATCAATTTGTTCTGACTGTCTCTATTGACTTAATGTATGGGAGTAGCTGAGCTAAAATAAGAATAGTAAAGTTTCAACCCACAGATACCAATGCTCAAGGAATAAAGAGAGACAGTGACTCAGAGGAGGGTACACAGCTTTATCCCAAGGTGGTATTCATATCTTGACTTTGGCCTTATCCAAAGCTGATCCCTCATGAGTGAAGAAGTTTTAGACTTGGTTGTCCCTTTGGGAATATAGCCAGACTCCTACCTGGAAGGTCAACACTATGGTAGCATTTATGATCATCTGATGTGAAGCTGGGATTTGAGCTATACAAAATACAGTAATGTGCATTTTTGGCAAGTCCTTCTCTTACACTGTTTTTGCTTCCCCATAATGCTTAGAGCGAGGTTTTGCTGGACTACTGCAGTGAAAAAAGGTTCATGGCTATTTCCTGCATTTCACTGCATTTATTGCCTCTGTGGAACTTTTTCTGAAAACTAGGAATCTTTCAAATAATAACTTGATTGACAATGAATAGATGGTTTATTTCTCTCCTCAAAATTATCTGTAGTTTCAAGCTATGTATAGCCAGTGGTTAGGGAGAAACGTCCTTCTCTTACTGAAGAGCAGTCCCTCTCAGGGCTATAAGGAGGCTGTTGACTGGCTGTGACTAAGAGCTGCACTAGGGTGCAATGAAGTTCTTTGGCACTTTGTTCTTTGCAGAGGTACTGCGAAGAGATGTGACGCAGAGATATCCAATGCTTGGCTTCAGTTGTGTTCCCTGTCAGCTCTGCCAGAATCAGTTGTTTGCTCAGAAAATGCAATAGTTATGATATATATTATTTATAATAAGTCAGCTTATTTTTAAACCACAGAAGTAATAAAGTGAAGCTGAGATGGTTTCTGAAAGACACGTGGATGTCTTCCCTCAAATCACAGGATTTGTGATGAGTCATAAATTCTTTATGGGTTCTTCTTCAACAACTTTGTACCTCTAAAATATGAACTAGATTTTCTGGATTTATAACTAATTGCTTTAGTCATTTTGGTATTACAGAAGCTGATGTGCAAAAACTTGAAATACTATGTATGACAAAGGTCTTTGCTTTCCAAGTCCATTCCCCTTAGGCTTCATAGTTGCCTCAGTACGTATGTTTTAGGTTTGTGGGTAAGTCTGTTTTCACCATTTCAGATTATGGACTTGATTTTGCAGTGGAGTTGCACATAAAGCATCCATTAAGCACATCTGTGGTTCCCTGTAGGTTCAAAGCCTATGTAGCCTGCTTTAGCAATCTTGTGTATGGCACTACTCTGGGCAATGACCTAAATTAGATCTCAGTTTCTGAGTACCGAGTATGACTTTAACAGAAGCTGTGCCCTGCGGACCACCACCCAAAGAGAGGTCATCACTTTCCTTTTGGCAAGGTCAGCCCTTTGTTTCAAGATCACTCAGACCAGCAAACCCTCATAGAATCATAGAATGGCATAGGTTGGAATGGATCTTAAAGAACATGGAGCTCCTGCCCCCTTGCTGTGGGCAAGGTTGCCAACTACCAAGTCAGGCTGCTCAGGGCCAGATCTGACCTGGCCTTGAATGCCTCCAGGGATGAGATATCCACAACCTCTCTGGGCAACATGTTCCATTGCCTCATGCCTATGTATAAACCTTTCTGCCCAGGTAGGTGGTGGAGGAATGTCCAGAAGCTGCCTTGGCATGGGCCTGAGCACTCAGCTTTGAGTGGTCCTGGTGGGGCAGGGTGGGAACAGATGGACCCAGAGACGCCTTCTGACCTCAGACATTGTGATTCTGTGGTTCTGTGATTTTGTAATCTGGTATTATTTTTAATGTTTCTTCTTATAGGCAGTCTAAAACCACTGATCTATTCTGATTTCTAGCTTTGGAACTGTGTCTGAGTAGCCAGAGACAGGTCCTGGGGGTTTTGCAGAGAGAGAAACGCTATGTACTTCATTATTAAAAGCTCTTAAGCTCTTCCTTTCATCACTGGGACTGAGGGGCTCTGAGTCCACTCCTGCCACCCTGTCACTGAGCGCTCAGAGAAATGCCATTCACTGCTGGCTCCTCACCGTGAGGGCTGCAGGGCTGACTGCAGCTCATGGAAGATGTACTTGCATTGGTGAGGCCGCACCTCAAGTGCTGTATTCAGTGTTGGGCCCCTCATTACAAGAAAGATATTGAGGCCCTGGAGCGTGTCCAGAGAAGGACAACACAACTATGAGGGGTCTGGAGCACAACGGGAAGCAGCAGAGGGAAATGGGATTGTGCAGGCTGGAGAAGAGCAGGCTCAGGGGAGACCTCATGGCTCTCTACAACTCTCTGAAAAGAGGCTATGGAAAGGCTGAGATTGGCCTGTGCTCCCAGGAAACAGTGATAGGATGAGAGGTAATGGCCTGAAGTTGTGCACAGGAAGATGTGGGTTGGATATTAGGAACAATCTCTTCTCAGAAGGAGTGATGATGCAGTGGCACAGGCTGCCCAGGGAAGGTGGTGAAGTCACCGTCCCTGGAAGTGTTCCAGAGCTGTGGATATGTGGCACTGAGGGACGCGGCCTATGGCCAATACTGGGGATGGGTTGGTGGTTGGACTTGATGATCTTAGAGGTCTTTTCCAACCTTAATGATTCTATGATACCTTCTGCAGCGTTCAAACTGCACCCATGATCCTTCCTCAGCCTCTCTGCACCTCATTTCTTATCAGCCCCCTGCATGCCAGCACAAGGTGAAAATGACTCTGCCTTCCTGCTTTGTGATAAAATGTTTCTAAGAGTATTTTGAAGACATCTCCTTGCCCTTTCTGCCATCTGTATCAAACTCAGAAATCGCATTTGCCTTGCCCTGTCAATCTAGCTGTCTGTTCAGAATGTATTTGTTTCCTTCAGAGCTCTTCCAGACGATTGTAAGTGGAAGGAGAGGAAATGATCAAAGGATTGGAACAATTAGTGTCTGAAAGAGCATTCAAATATGTATGAAATGCTTTGATTTAATGATGAGTAATGTAGAGACAGGTTGATGGCAGTCTACATATTTATGAAAGTTGTAAACATAAGGAAAAAGAGAAAATATTTGTCATAACAAGTCAGGGTTTAATTTACATTTAAGGAATTAAATTTTAAATGGCAAGACGTGTGCTGAATATAAAGCAAAGCTTCCTGCTTGTAAAATCTCTTCAGTGACAGAATAGTTCCCAGGGGATACAGCTAAATCCCTTTGCCATTATATGAAAATTTTAAACTGACCTAGAGGAAACACTGAAGTATTGATTTAGGAGATCAGTCTTGCATCAGTAAAGAGGTAGTCTGAATGATCTGATTGTTTGGGGTTGTTTTCCATCACTAACTCACAGGATCCAGCGGGTTTTTGAATTTCTCAGGATCTGGGGAGGGAAAACAATATGAGATGTGGTTTCTAATTTCTGTGCTATGCAGTGAGGATGAACAGCAGCCGCTGCAGTGAGCGCGTGCCTTCGTACGCCTATTATTGCATCTCATCTAATTGCTCTGCAGGCTATATTATATTTTAGCTTGATGGGAAAAAAAATAGTTTCTTGTCTCCTGTTTGCACCAGCAGTGCTTGACCAGAGAAGGGCTAATGCTTTACTAGGAGAAGGATTGGTATCAGTGCAGTGCTCTGATACAGCAAGTGAAGGTGTTGGAGTTGGTCCAGAGGAGAGCCATGAGGTTTCTCAGAGAGTGGTAGCACCTCTCCTATGGCGATGGACTGAAGGATCTGGGCTTGTTCAGCTTGGAGAAGAGAGGATTCTGGGGATTCCTCACAGCCTTCTAGTGCTTGAGGGGAGCTCATAAGCAGGAGGGAAATCACCTTTTTACAAGAGCAGATAGTGATAGGACAACGAAGAATGGTTTTAAACTTAAGGATGGGAAATTTAGATTAGATGTCAGGGGGAAGTTTTTCACTTAGAGTGTGGTGAGACACTGGCACAGGCTGCCCAAGGAGGTTGTGAATGCCCCATCCCTGAAGGCATTCAAGACAAGGCTGGATGGAGCCCTGGGCTCCCTGTGGTAGGGGTTTGGAACTGAGTGATCTTTGAGTTCCCTCCCAACCCAAGCCATTCTATGTTGCTATGATTCTGTGATTCAATAGCAGCTGTCTGCCTCACAGCCCACATGATTCTTCGTGATGTTTCCCTGCGTTTGTGCAGGTCAGAACATCACCAGGCATACCAGTGCAGAGCTTTTGCAACCCATCACATGGGGAGCTGGCGCAGCAACTCCCAAGAACTCAAGGTCAGGCACCAAGAATATTCTGGGGCAGCACTGCACCTCCTGGGGAGATATGGGTTTTTAGCAGCTACTTCTATTTTGCGCTATTTAAGTGTGTCAAGCATTTAAGATAAAGCAGTGGTAGAGTGCTGTGTTGATTCTAGATGGAAAATTGGAACCAAGAGATTCAAAGTAAGATTTTTTTCCAAAGAAACTGGACGTTACAACACTAAATACAATTTCGCTTTAAACTTTCAGTGCTCAATAGAAGACAATACAGAGATGACGAGGTACATGTTTAGATTCAGGAGAGGTTTAAGGCGATCTACTAAGGCAAAGCAGGTTCAGTGCCAAGGAATGCCATTTTGGTACAGAACCAGTCTTATGTTACCATGTAACTGGTACAGAGTTATCTTAATTTCTCTAAGGCAATTGCTTATGATATTATTAAATTATTTTAATAAAGACATGGCAAACAAAAGCCCTCACTGCTAATATGAAGTCATTTTGCTTTTAGGTATTCAATATGTTTATTCACTGATTTGGAACTAGGCTGGATTTCTGACTTCTGCCCATAGAAAACTCCAGTCCACTTCTTTTGAATCTCCTTGCTTCCAATATTTTCTAAAAGTCTTTTCTTTCTTTGTTAACATAACTAAGCAGCAGAGCTGAAACTTACAGTTACTACTTGTCTAGGTTAAGCTCCTTCATGTATTGTTCCGTGATTCTGGGTATCTTACTTTGTGTTCCTTGCATTATCTTTCCGTAAGTAATATGTATAGGACTACAGAAAGACTTAAGATTAAATGATAAGACTGCACTTAGCTCAGTCTTCCTGTCATTCATCAGCATTACTTGGGGTTTAGGTCAGTCATCTGAGGATTCATCTCCTAACTAGCAGATAGGTTTTCATTGAATTTTTAAGTCTCACAGGTCTTTTTCCCACATCTCTGAAGTGCCTGGTGAGAGGCTCTTTCATTTACAAGCTCCTGGTATGCTCAGATAATTTTCTTACATGGCTCGACATAGTATCAAAGTCCATTATTTACTTACCAGCCATAATCCCTCCACTGGGCTCCTTGCAGTGGAAGTCAGCTGGGACTCAGCCCAGCCCTGGCTGAAGGATGCTTTGTGCAGAAGAGCTTTACATAAACAGCAAAATCCCCTCATTTGTGAGCCCACTGCTCACAAAAGAATTCCTCTTATCCCCACAGAGTCAACACGTGGCAAGAGAAATGGAAGAAAAGGCCAAGAAATGGCATGCTCAGAAACCAAATAGCAGTGTGACATAGATAGTTCTTGCTATACAGCAGGATTCAAAAGAATTCAGAAGCAAATTCCTCTCATCTTTGTATTCTGTGCTTTTTCATATACACAGGTGTACAAACCCCAAGTATGCCACAGTCAGGTTATGCATGGCTCTGTGTGTGGGCACGTACATGTGCAGTAGTCATTCTCAGGAAGAAGAGCTATATCTCTTTACCAAAAGGTGTTTAGAGAGAACTTTGAACACTGTCGAGATAAAGCCATTCCAGTAGTACAAACTTGGGGAAGATGAACCTCTCTTAACTTGAATGAACTCTGCGTAGGTTGTAAAAACCTCTCTTCAATACTGTCGAAGCTTTGAAGTGGAAATGTGCACATTGTGAAGGGATGATTGAAGTGTGGAAACCACCTGCCCATGAGAAGGCTGTAAAAGATACCCACCTGCACTGATCAGTGTGGCTGTATAATAGGAGCTCTTGCTCTATGCCTCTTTCTCTTTACACTGCATATTTCCCAGCCCCAGTATCAATGCACAGCTGGTGTGCTGTAGCAGCATGAAGTCATCTATCAAATACAATGCCACAAGGTGGCCCAGAAATGTGCAGGGCCCTGGGACACAGACCTAGGACAGTCAGAATTGGCAGCGGGATGACACAGAGTGAGAGGACAAAAAGCTTCATAACTCAGAGACACAAGTCTTGCAATGAATAGAGACCTGATCCTAAGAAATGCTGTCTGAGTTTCACAAGTACAGTAGAATTCATGAGCATCTTCACAAGGAAGAGGAGCTGATCCAGGTGAAGCTTGTCTCTGCTTTTCACTTATAGGAGAGAAAACTCATTGTTCTAGTTTTACAGAGTTCTTCACAGTAGGATTGAGCCCCTGCACTCCATTTGTTCAGGGACCAGCACCTTCCTCTATACACACAAAGTGCTTATGAAGATATCACTCTAAAGCATCAAGATTCTGCTTGACACCTAAGGCTGCATGTCCTAGGGAGGTGCAAGCCCACTCTTATCACTAGGGTCAAAAAGGACCAGTTGTTCTCCATCATGATCTTAAGCCAGGTTCAAGGGAAATCTAATCAAGATGAAAGGATAAAGGGAAGCTGTTTGGGTCCCAGAGTGCTGGGGTAGAAGGTGAGATAGCATTTGGGTAAGGGTGTTATAAAGCAGTTGTGGTAAATGTATACCTTTTTGCAGGGAGAAAATAACACTATTATGATATTATTTATAGTCCTCGTTCCTCAACCGTTTTCATAAAAGAGCTGCTGTGTATATATATGAAATGGAAGGCACACTCTACTGGCTGTACAGGGAGCATGACAATGAGATTGGTTGGATGTCCTATAACTTGTGAATTTTGAATGTCCTATAAATATTTTAAAACTCCTGCTTCAGTTATATAGTCTCCCTGAAATCCACATTGAGGCTTCATTTTTCTGACAGCTGCCTTCAGAGTTGCAATTCTGCCTAGTTTTGCTCTTACAAAACTTAATCATTAAGAAAAGTAGTTAGTTACTAGTTTGAGCCTATTCTCAGCATATTTGATTTAGAATTGTACTGCAGGCATCATCACTTGCTTGCATGGTCTTACAATTTCAGGCATTTTTTGCAGACCAGTGGACTATAGGTCCCTTTAAAGGCACTTTTACAATATTGTTAGGGATTGTTTGCACCAGGCACGTATTCTGAGGCTGATGGGGTGTCTGGAGTGTGCAACAATTTCATACAAAAGCTACCTGTTCTCTTCCCTGGGAAATGTTGCATTGTGTACTTCTGGTTTTGTGGGATGCAGATGAGAAGGAACCATCCCTGAAAAGGGGAAGAGCCAGGTTCTCCTTTGTCACTGATGTTTTAAGGTTTAACTTGCAAATTGATTCTAATTTGTAAAAATGATTTATAATAATGTTTTAACACCCCACAAGCATTCTTGGCAGATAATATCTGTGCTGGAGGGAGAAGTGTTCAGATACAGCAGTATAGGATTGGGTTTGTGCATAGATCAATGACAGTGAAACACCCTTGAATAATCTCTGCCTCAAAGCAAAATTTGACTTGCCTAATGACCTCACTTTTTCTTGTTGGGTGACCAAAACATGATAATCTCAGAAGATCCTGCACGTTCTCTGTTGAATGGCTGTGTGTGGTGGGGCTACTTTTTCTACAAGAACTTGAAGGAAATCAGGATTTCAGGATCTGTGGCTAAAGAAATTTCTGTAACAGCTTTGGGTACCAAAGGGAATAGGCCATCTGCCTTGTTCTTATTTCCACTATGGTGGCTGATAGAGGTGTGAGAATTCACCCCAGTGAATAGTGATTCTAATAATAGCAGGGCTAATAAAAATAATAGAAATGTAGCTTTTAAGGAAAGAAGCCCTCTAGGATTCATCATAATCTTCTGACTTGCTTACGTATAATATTTATACCTACTGATACTACCAAATATCCGTAATTACTAGCTGAAAAACCCCTGACGAAAGATTTAAAAATGTGTCTTACTTTGAACTGATATCCTGCAATTAGCATTCTGCCTTTATCTTTACAAACCTGGAGTCTTCCACTACTTTCCAAGTCCTGCACTTGTCACAGAAATAAAAGCCCTCCGCTGATTATCTCACTGAAATATTTTAGAGTTACTCAAGCCGTGACTTGTTTTCTGCACTCTATAATAAGTACCAAGCAATCACTCTGTGGTTATGTAATCTGTAAAATTGATCTGCTAACTAAAAGTCTGATTCACCGACAAAGAAAAAGTGAAGGCAAATTAAACGTCTTCTGTAAAGGTTAAGCGCATATTTTATTTGCAACGGAGTATTATGGATCTTCCTAACGCAGTTTTGTGTATCTGAGCAGCTGTGTCAAAATGAAGTTTCTTTAGAAGCTGTATTTCTGTTGCTGGTGAAATTTCTGAAACCTGACAGCTGTGAATGGTCCCTGGGGTTGATTCTCCAGTGTCTATTCTCTTGCTTCAAGAAAGATATTAATACTGCAGAGTGTCCTGAGAAGGGCAGTGGAGCTATGAAGGGTCTGAAGCACAAGTCTTATGGGGAGTGGCTGAAGGAGCTGTGGTTGTTCACTCTGGAGGAGTGGAGGCTCAGGAGAGATGTTATCACTCTCTACAACCCTCTGAAAGAAGGTTGTGGTGAGGTGGAGGTTGGCTTCTGCTCCCGGGTAACAGTGATAGGATGAGAGGGATGGCCTCAAGTTGTGCCAGGGGAGGTTAAGGTTGAATATTAGAAACAATTTGCTCTTTCAGAGAGCGGCAGTGTGCTGGCACAGGCTGCCCAGGGAGGTGGTGGAGTCACCGTTCCTGGAGGTGTTCAGAACTGTGGAGATGTGGCAATGAAGTACATGGTTTAGTCAGCGTGGTTGGGTTGGGTTGATGATTGGACTAAATTACCTTAGAGGTCTTTTCCAACTATGCTGATTCAGTGAATCTATGATCGTTGTGCTCATCCTTGATAATTTCTTTTTGTATGGATGTCAACTTCTTGTCTGTGTTCTCTACCAGGCTGTCCATTTCCACAGAACTAATGGGAGCTCTACGTTTGTTAAACTTCTTGTCAAATTTTGTTAAGTGGAGCCACAAGCTCAAAAGGGAGCAAGGCAAGACAGACACGTGTGTAGCATAGTCACATTTGCTTTGTTTCTGAAGAAAAACAGATTTTAGAATCAGGTTGAAAAGAACTGCGCAGTGAGGAATTCTTTGAGTCCCATTTCCTATGTTTTTGACAATGTGATGGTGCTCTGCAGGGTCCACAGTCAGAAGCAAGAGGAGTGATGGTAGGCTTTTGTTAATAACTTGTAAATTGTTCATGTTCTCTGCAGCAGATTCTCTACAAGGAGGGTTGTAGATATGTCAGGTAGAAAAAGTAGAGCAATGCCTGTTATCTGAATAGTGAGAAACTATAGCATGAGATAAAGCTGGAAACAGCACAAAGCATTCATCTTCTCATTCTACACATTCTGCTTTCTGGTGGTCACATCCTGAGAGTGTGAAGATCTCTTCCTCTCTGTGCTCAGTGCTTCATCCTTTGCCAAAAGCAGAGCTGATTCACCAAATTACAAATGCTCAGAGCAGGTGGGACGGAATCAGTTTGTACTATGCTTCATCACAGCAAAAATTATGCTCTGAAAATAATCCAGACTTGGTTGTTGCACAAAGCAAATTTTGTTCAAATATTTAGTGTGGAAATTGTTTTTGTAGATTCTCTACCTGGTGGCTTAGATGTGCAGTTTGTTCCACCCTTTGTGTAGATCGAATACCACTCCTTGAAGACCACAGATTGGAAGAGGAGTCATAGATCTCTAATCACAGAATCACAGAATGGCTTGGGTTAGAAGGGATCTTAAAAATCACCCATTTCCATCTGCCTGCCATGGGCTGATTGCCCCCTACTGGATCAGGCTGCCCAGGGCCCCATCCATCCTGGCCTTGAGCATCTCCAGGGATGGGGCACCCTGTGCCTGGGCCTGACCAGACTTGGAGTAAAAAATGTCCTCCTAATATCTAATCTTTGCTGTCAAAAGAAAATGTGCTTTATGAAACTTGGATGAATAGAGAGATACAGACCCCATTTTAAGCAGCTTTCAACCTGTGAGCCCACGGCATTAAATTAAGAAGAACAGAATCTTTTCTGAAGCAAGATGAATTGATGTTTAAGCATCCTGTCTGTTAATGGGTGATAAGTATATGTCTTCCCTCATTACTTTATCAAGAAACTTGCTCTCAGTCAAATGACAAGCACTGAGAAATGTTTTAATTGATCCAAAATTACTTTGCTGTAATTAGTCAGCTGTAATCCTGAGGAAGAGAAGAAGTTGAGGATAATGGCAGTATTTCCTGATGAAATATTTGTGTTCAACAGTGATTACATAAAAGTACAGCAGTGTGTTGCAGTTCTGTAGGCTCGTGGGAAGATGTGTGCCATGCATCACCTCTTTGTCTTTGCTGTACAGTGGCTGAATGCTCATCACTTAAACACAAATGCCAAAATTCAGCCCCCATTCACATCTCGGGTCATGCTTCACTCTTTCTCCAGGAGTTAACAATGATGTAAACATAAGTAAGCGCACTTGGTATATATTTTTAGAGTATGTGTGACCTCCACTGTAAGGCTAAAGCCACGTAACTACAGTTGTCCACCCCACTACCCTCCATTTACGTTGATGGCTTGCTATGTCTGTCATTCAGCTGCTAACTGTTGCAGAACAACTTTTCCTTGGAGGTTTCTTGGCAATGTCTAGAAACCACAGAAACAACGTTATGAATTGTGGCCACTGAATCTTAGTTTATCCAGTGGTAACGCAGTGATGGGTTTCAGTGTGGAAGTGAAAGCCAACTCTGTGAATGCATGAAATGTTTTGTGTTTGTGTATTTGCAGACTCAGACGTGTAGTTTTTTATTATTTCATTAATAATAATGGACCAAAAATACATACAGTCATGAATCAATGCATCATTGAGAATTGATACATTCTGTACCTTCATGAAAACTTTCGTATTTCTGAGCATGAAATATGTGACATCTACTGTAGTGATGATTGTAGTTCCATCTTCAAATCTCCCATGTTATGTTAATCAAATATATGTGTGTTTTCTTTACCTAGTGCTAAATACTACATAAATCAAAAGTAATTTTATTTTCATTTGCCTGAGTACAGTTACCAATAAAATAGTGTCTGTTCTGGAAAGGTAATTGAAAAGCTGGCACTGTTCCTGTCACTTAGTCCAAAAAAAGAAAGGATACCACAAAAGGTAGCCCAGTAGATTTTCTGTAGTTGTTGTAATTTGCACAGTGCATCCTGGTGGTTTTTTTTCTCTGCCTAAATCAGGCAGCTGTACAACAATTACTGTCAGCATAAAATGAGCAAGCTTGCAAATTGTCTTCAAAGTCATCCAAGAAAGCAACTTTATCCTTCAAAATTACTGAAATATTATGTTGATAAGGTATACAATTATTCGGATAATTTATAAATTTACTTTGGGACAAGTTAAGTGCACTTTGTGTTTTTCATCTGGATGAGGCCTAATGCATGGAAATGTGAATTATTCATAAGTCGTCTTTTGGTTCCAGGAGTCTTTAAATAGCTTTTGTTTGCTAATGCATTTCATAGGCTATTTTGTGCACTAACCCACTATATAGATAATGCCAGCAGTAAATTATATATTCAGTAGTTCTACATTAAGAGCTAGTACACTTCGCCTCATTGTTTTTCCTCTGTTTTACTTCACAAATCTAAAGACAATTGATACTCTGAAGCTATCATCTAACTCATCAAAAATGCACTGCTGCTGAGCGATTGCTGTATATGTGGACGTAGAATTGGTACTGCTGACAAATTTATTAAAGCAATGAAAGCCTAAATATCTAACCTGGAAGCTTCAATATATTACCCAAATTACATTTGGGGCTTCTGAAATGTGTAATATGAACAAACGGAATTTATAGTCATCATCCAAACAAAACAACTGATAATAATCTTGAGTGCTTGTGTGTGAATGTGGCCTTCAGCTAAACTGATTCCCTAAATCCTCCTCCACTGAAAAAAAAAAAAAAAAATACAAAAAAAAAGA